>OZ010793.1:180036041-180256041 GCA_963932465.1 Maratus speciosus
AATATTTTTTTTTGAAGCAAACATTATTGCTTCCTCTGTTTATACAGTTGGCAACAGTTTAAATTAATATCACTTTCTAAAATCTGTAAAAAATATCTCTAGAAATGCTGAAAATTTGAATTTAAAATAGAAATAAAACCTCAAAAATGAGTCAAAATAAAAAAATTAATGCAATCTGCACTCCGGCAAATTCTAACGCATAAAATGATCTAAAAATGATTACACTGCCATGTATAGTTTTTGCTGCTATAAAACTTTTTTAGTGGAACGATTTTGTCCAACTTTAGCATTAAATATCTCTTAAAATAATTCTTCGATTTGAAAACTGTCTGCTTCAGCGTGTTTATCAAACATTTCTGTATAAAACCACCGATTTTTATATTTTTGTATGCATTATTTTCCTTAATATTAACGAAGAAAGATCTCCAGTCACAGAAAATTCAAAACCGGCGGCGGCGGCGGCGGCGGTGACAGCGGTAGTTACTTTTTTTTAAAATAGAGAGATATTCAGATCTTGGTTAGCTCTTATGCAAAAATGCATGAATACAAAATTTATTACGATTGTATATATCAATTTCGACAATACGAAAATAATAGAACTCCATCTTAAGTAGGTCGAAATCACCAACCTAGAATCGGCAACCTAGAATCATTACTTATCATGGGATATCATTGAATTCATTAGGTGTGATAGGATTTAATAGAATGAAGAACATTTTTATTAATATATTTTTAAGTTTTAATTCGATTTTCATATTTAAAATGACTCCACAAAATTCTGCAGCGATTATATCTATATTATAAAGGGCAAACATATCTGTGCGTAACGCATACGTCATTTTGCGAATGGCAAAACTTTGAAATTTGAAATAAAATTTTGGTCTTGCAATTTTCTCTACTGCAAATTTTTAAACTTCTAAACGTCGCACATTTTAAATTTTTACGCCGTCGTATAAAGAAAAAAATGCTCTTTTAATTGCAATTTCTTTGAAAGCTGTATCATAATTTATTTTTGAGATATTAATTTTTTGTAGTTTTTAATACCATTTTTCTTATCGTGGCAACAAAAATATCCCATTTCCATTGAAAGTCATTGAAAGTAAATGGAAAATAGTTGAAAATAGGAGATACTGTATCTTTTTGTTGCCATTTTCGCATAAAACCTGAAAAAAAAAAGTTGAAATTAAAATATTGTCTATGTCAAGAATATTGTCTGTTATTCTGTGACAATGACGTCATATGCATACTTTTCTATAGACGAAGTTTAATATTAGATTGAAAAAGTGGATTGCTTTAGTGGATGCAAATGACGTCATTTTATTAAAAAGCGTGTATTTTAATTCTTAAATCTGAATTATGTTTTGTAGAAGTGCGTCATTTTCACAGCCCAGCTGCTTTGAAATTCTTCGCAGGTGAAAATACTTCACTTTTGAAAATAATATAATCGAAATAACACACTGATAAAACGCAATGTTTTACAAAAATTTAGAGTGCCTTTATAAGAGAGAGGTGATGTGACAATAATAGCGATTTATATTACAGAAATTGATGATTCTCGCCTGGATGTATTTGCTTCGCCGAGTTAGACAAGTAAACAAATAATTCGTGGTTTAAAATAATATCATGTTCCTTAAGTTTTTGTCCAAAGTTCTCTCGAATAATAAAGTTTTAATGCTATTCTTTAGGACATTCTACTATAATTTTATCAAAATAACATAATTTGCTTAATTTAATTTCTCCTAATTTTATATAATCTATATATTTAAAACACGTGTGTTTTTTAGTCATCAGCCCTGATCTTTCACAGAACCAATTTTACTAATATTTTTTTTTAAACTGAAAGCTTTTCATTTACAGATGTGGTCGCACTATTTTTTTTTTTTTTTTTTTTTTAATATCCCCACTTTTATATTTTAATTTTAAAAGCATTTATGAAATTTCTTCAAAATGGTGAAAATTAGATAACTTTCATTATTGCAGACAAGAGAGAAATATTGAGGTATTTTTTATCTTTATTCGTACTGTTTTCTGATAAAATTTCAAAATTGTTGCATAGGGTTTTGTGTCGCAAAATCCCATTAGGAGCAGAATATTATATAAGGGGCATAATAACGGAAAATGACATACTGCTTTTGAAAACATGCATTTTTCCTCATAAACTTTCTATATTGTTTTTCCTTCAGCATGTGTACTAATACTAAGTTTCAGACACTAGCGAAATGCTTATTTAAGTGAAAATGAAGTCATATTTAAAAGAAAACGATCATTTTCTTTGATAAAACTAAACATTTTAACACAAATGCGTCTAAAAATCATAAATTACGAAAATTTTTACTCTCCGGAAATGAGATTAGAATCTCAAGTAAAGAGTGCGTCTGTTCACATAAAACTTGTATATTAAATTTCAAACCATTTGGTTGGGTAATTTTTGCGCTGTTATATGCGGACAGACGGATGGACCAGACGACGGCTATAAGTGCTACATATTGATATAATTATGAACGCGCCTAAAAGTTACAAAAACCATACATAGGTATGAATACCCACATATTTAACAACTGCTAATAATAACTACATTGTTCAGAAAACTTATATGAAATTCGATTTGTAAGTAAGATTTTTAAAAATTCTAAGTTATTTGTTGTTAATAACCCATTTTAAATATAATTTAGGTATAAAATAAGTTTTACATCTATACAAAAACGATGCATGCATGAGAAGGTTTATTGTGTTATTTTTAACATTAAAAATAATATGTGCAATTTTTAAAATGAAAATAAGAAGTATTACACTTCGAAATTGCAATATCATATGTTAATAATGATTACCTACCTCTTGGACGAAAATGTACTTTGTAAGTTATTTGGTATAATTTATCGTTGAAAAAACAAGGTAACGAAAAATCGTTAGATTAGCTCCTATTATAAATGGTAAATTAAACTACTGTTTGAAAACAAGAAAAAAAAAAGATTTTATGCATTTTATTATTATTTATATTCTTACAAGTAATAAAAGAGTGTTAGTGTACATTTTTTCAAAGTCTTTTATTCAGAAACTACATTATCGTATTTTGATATTTTTTAAAGTATTTTATTCAGAAGCTACAACATCGTATTTTGATATTTTTTAAAAAGTATTTTATTCAGAAACTACATTATCGTATTTTGATATTTTTAAAAACTGTTTTATTCAAACACTACGTTATCGTATTTTGATATATTTTTTAAGTATTTTATTCAGAAACTACATTATCGTATTTTGATATTTTTTAAAGTATTTTATTCAGAAGCTACAACATCGTATTTTGATATTTTTTAAAAAGTATTTTATTCAGAAACTACATTATCGTATTTTGATATTTTTAAAAACGATTTTATTCAGAAACTACGTTATCGTATTTTGATATATTTTTTAAGTATTTTATTCAGAAACTACATTATCGTATTTTGATATTTTTTAAAAAGTATTTTATTCATAAACTACATATTCATAAACTACATTTTGATAATTTTTATACTTGTAAAAACATTAAAAATCTATATTTCATGATACCTTAATTGTGCATTATTTTTTATAATTTTACTGTTTTAACATTAAATAAAATGTACTATTGAAAAAAAAAGTATTATATTCCGACATTGCAATATCATATGTTAATAATGATTACCTCTTTACATAAAAATGTATTTTGTAAGTTATTTTGAGTAATTTACCCTTGATGATACCGGTCGCAGACGATTAGCCGAAAACCAAATAGCCGACAAGACATTTAGCAGACAGCATTTAGACGACAGGACGTTTAGCCGACAAGTACATTTAGTCGACACGTACATTTAGCAGACAGGACATGTAGCCGACAAGTACATTTAGCCGACAGGACAAGTAGCCGAAACGTACATATAGCATACAGGACAATTTGCCGAAACGGACATTTAGCAGACAGACAATTGGACGACAGGCAATTTAGCCGAACGTGACAATTAGCCGACAGGACATTTAGCCGACAGGACAATAAGTCGACAAGACAATTAGCCGACAAGACAATTAGCCGACATGACAATTAGCCGACATGACAATTAGCCGACAAGACAATTAGCCGACAGGGCATTTAGCCGACAAGACATTTAGCCGACGAGACAATTAGCCGACAGGACAATTAGCCGACAGGACAATTAGCCGACAGGACATTTAGCCGACAGGACGATTGGCCGACAGGACGATTGGCCGAAAGGACATTTAGCCGACAGGACGATTAGCCGACAAGAAAAATTAAACGACAGGGTATTTAGCTGAGAGGACGATTAGCCTAGTTAGGTTATGGTTAGGATACTTTTAGGTTACGGATAGATTATAATTAGTTTACGGTTACGTTAAACTTAGGTTACAGTTACGTTACGGTTAGGTTACAGTTAGATTACGGTTACGTCACAGTTATGTTACTTTCAGGTAACAATTAGGTTACGTTTAAGTTACAGATAGGTTAAGGTTATGTTACGGATAGGTTACAGTTAGATTACGGTTAAGTTACGGATAGGTTACAGTTAGATTACGTTTCTGCTACGATTAGGTTACGGATAGGATACAGTTACGTTACAGTTTGGTTACAAATAGGATTACGGATAGGTTACAGTTAGATTACGGTTAGGTTCCGGATAGGTTACAGTAGGTTACGGATAGGTTACAGTAGGTTACGGATAGGTTACAAATAGGTTACGGTTAGGTTACCGCCAAGCTACAGTTAGGTTACGGTTAGGTTACATTTAGGTTACAGTTAGGTTATAGTTACATCACAGTTAGGATACGGTTAGGTTATAATTAGGTTACGGTTAGCGTACCGTCATGTTACGTTTATTTTACAGATAGATTACTGTTAGGTTACAGTTATGTTACAGTTAGGTTATGGTTAGGTTATAAGTAGGTTACGGTTACGTTACGGTTAGGATGAAGTTAGATTACGGTTAAGTTACGGATAGGTTACAGTTAGATTACGTTTCTGCTACGATTAGGTTACCGATAGGATACAGTTACGTTACAGTTTGGTTACAAATAGGATTACGGATAGGTTACAGTTAGATTACGGTTAGGTTCCGGATAGGTTACAGTAGGTTACGGATAGATTACAATTAGGTTACGGTTAGGTTACCGCCAGGCTACAGTTAACTTACGGTTAGGTTACATTTTGGTTACAGTTAGGTTATAGTTACATCACAGTTAGGATACGGTTAGGTTATAATTAGGTTACGGTTAGCGTACCGTCATGTTACGTTTATTTTACAGGTAGATTACTGTTAGGTTACAGTTATGTTACAGTTAGGTTATGGTTAGGTTATAAGTAGGTTACGGTTACGTTACGGTTAGGATGAAGTTAGATTACGGTTAAGTTACGGTTAGGTTACAGTTAGATTACGTTTCTGCTACGCTTAGGTTACGGATGGGATACAGTTACGTTACAGTTTGGTTACAAATAGGATTACGGATAGGTTACAGTTAGATTACGGTTAGGTTCCGGATAGGTTACAGTAGGTTACGGATAGATTACAATTAGGTTACGGTTAGATTACCGCCAGGCTACAGTTAACTTACGGTTAGGTTACATTTAGGTTACAGTTAGGTTATAGTTACATCACAGTTAGGATACGGTTAGTTAATAATTAGGTTACGGTTAGCGCACCGTCATGTTACGTTTATTTTACAGATAGATTACTGTTAGGTTACAGTTATGTTATAGTTAGGTTATAAGTAGGTTACGGTTACGTTACGGTTAGGTTACAATTAGGTTACGGTTAGGTTACGGCTATGTTCCATTTCCGTTACAGATAGGTTACGGTTAGATTATGGATAAGTTACAGTTAGGTTACGGGGGTCTATGTCATTTAGTCGAAAACCAAATAGCCGACAAGACATTTAGCAGACACCAATTAGCCGACAGGACGTTTAGCCGACAAGTACATTTAGCCGAAACGTACATTTACCCGACACGACATTTAGCCGACAGGTCAAATAGCCGACAGGACGTTTAGCCGACAAGACATTTAGCCGACAGGACAATTAGCTGACATTATATTTAGCCGACATTTAGTCGACATGACAATTAGCCGACAGGTCAAATAGCCGACATGACAATTAGCCGACAGGACAATTAACCGACAGGTCAAATAACCGACAGGACATTTAGACGACAGCTCAAATAGCCGACCTGACAATTACCCGACAGGACAAATAGCCGACAGGACAATTAGGATACATGAAAATTAGCCGACAGGTCAAATAGCCGACATGATATTTATCCAAAACATACATTTTGCCGAAAGAATTTAGAAGACTCATTGATATGGGTCGGTGATATACCAACAATGTCAACCTCAATAACTCGTCAGCATCATAATTCAACTTTTTAGCTCACAGGCTATCAAAATCAGAGAGCTGATGTGCCCGCCGTTCTGTATGTATGTAAGTATGTACGTAAATATTCACGTAACGAGGTAACTCTTGATAGAAACATCCGATTTGCTTCAATTTTTTTTCTAGGTTCATTCTGGAAAGGTGCTTTCCTGATTAGTTTTGGGGGTTCATTGGTTAAAGATAAAGGGGGAAAAGGGGGCTAGTCCCCCCCCCTTAATTTAGATAAATGGGTTTTTCATGCAGAATTATTCGATTTGCTCTAAATCTGATATACCGGTTTATTATGTTAAGGAGCTTCCCTGATTAGATTTGGAAGTTCATTAGTTAAGTATAAAGGGGGAAAGGGGGCTACCCCCCTTAATTTAGATAAATGTTTTTTCATTCAAAATTATTCGATTTGCTTCAAATTCGGTATACCGGTTTATTATGTTGAGGAGCTTCCCTGATTAGATTTGGAGGTTCATTAGTTAAGAATAAAGGGGAGATAGGGGAGCTAACCCCCCCCCCCCTTAATTTATATAAATGGGTTTTTCATGCAGACTTATTCGATTTGCTCCAAATTTGCTATACCGGTTTATCATGTTAAGGAGCTGCCTTAATTAGATTTGGAGGTTCATTAGTTAAGAATAAAGGGGGGAAATGGGGCTACCCCCTATTAATTTAGATAAATGGGTTTTTCATGCAGAATTATTCGATTTGCTCCAAATTTGGTATACCGGTTTACTATGTTAAGGAACTGCCTTGATTAGATTTGGAGATTCATTAGTGAAGAATAAAGGGGGATAGGGGAGCTAGTCCCCCCACCCCTTAATTTAGATAAATGGGTTTTTCATGTAGAGTTATTCGATTTGCTCCAAATTTGCTATACCGGTTTATCATGTTAAGGAGCAGCCTTGATTAGATTTGGAGGTTCATTAGTTAAGAATAAAGGGGGAAAAGGGGTCAACCCCACTCCTTAATTTATCGGACACTTGTGGTACGAATATCATAGAAGTTTGTTTTTAGGCTAATTGAAGGGTGTGTAGAGTTCATTTATGCTGTCAGAATTGTGTACTGCTATTGAAAAAAACAAAGTTATGGTTCGTTTTAAGATTTAGATGGCCCCCTAAGCAAATTTTATATACATCATTTAAAAGTAGACTTTATTACCAATCGTTTGGTGCCAGTAACTTATTTCTACGATAATTTTTTCAGAGTTAGTAGGGGTGTTTAATTTTTTTCCCCACGACTGTACACTTTAGGTTTTTCGGATTGTGCTTTATATCTTTCGGTGGAGTCGGTGTGATCCGGTTTTTAACAAGGAAGTCCTGAATATTTTTGAAATGAAAAACTATAGATTTGACTATTAATGGGGGCTCATAGTAATACCCATGTGTTCATTTCTGTACTTAAGGGATAAAATTATACAACACTTTATTATAAACGTGTTAAAATATGGAGCAATTTCTTTTACTTTGCGGTTTGGTGGAAGTCTGTCGGTTTTGTGTTGAAGAAATTGTTTTGTTGGGTGCTCGCAGACTCTATTCATAGGCGTTGAAATTTATTTAGAGTGTACCATATATAATATATTTTAATAAAGCAAATAATTAAATAATTTGATAACATTGCAATGATTGCAGTAAATATAATGTGACACTAATAATCCAAAAAAGTAAAAAAGTCGGATAATTAAGAACTTGAATTATACTCGCCCCTCCTCCACCCCTAAAAAAAACTATCTTAAAAAACTCTACACCTGAATTTCTAGCCATCAGGGGCAAGTTGTACACAGCTGAGAAGCAATTGATAAAAGAAAATTTCTCTCATGTATTTTTAAAATTAGGCAAAGTACGATATATATCTCACCTTAAGAAAGTTCGAATAGGAAATGTTTTGTATAATTATTAATTTCTATGCATAAATCATTTATTTAATGCATATGTTTTTATTGTAATCAAATCTGATAAATTATCATAGCGTTTGAGCAATTTTTTAATTTTTGTTTGAGTCTGACAATTGATGAAAATTTTCCGAAAAATCAAATTCCTTGGGTGGGGTGGGGGGTATTGCCCCCCTCAGCCCCCCTCAAATGGCGGCCCTGTTTCAAAAACTTTCTAAAATATTCATGGAGACATTTTTATGCATAAAAACATTAAAATAAAATCCTTTATATCTAACTTCCTTTTAACAGTAATTTATTTATTTATTTATTTATTTTTGACTAGATAATCGTAAATTTAAGAGCTGTTTATTTTTTATTCCACCCTAACATTATTTATTCCAGACAGTGTTGCGCCAACATATGCGTATATGGCGGAAGCATGATGCAACAGTTGAAAGGAGAAATCAATCATCATGTTTGGACATTTCTTTATTCATTTCATTTTCTTCGGTTATTAACGAAAAAGAGCTATTATTTGATATCAATTTAGCCGTGCTAATAAATCTACTTTATACAAATAAAGCATATTATGGCATTAAACTGGATTATTCCTAATTTTCTCTTATTGATCAAGTTGAATTTAGACACATTTTTTTCGTGAGGGATTTCTGTGATCTCCGGGATGGGGGTGGGGTTGGAATTTGCACTTTTTGACCATTGAAAACACAAAATCTCAAATCTTCCATGGGGACATTTATTCTCTGGGGATAATGTCTCCCCCGGGTCACCCCATGAATTCAACACTGTTAATGATTAAAATAAAATATTAGGACTGTTTCTCTTTCTGATTTAATTAAGAAATTTAAACATTTAAACACGTAATGTAAAAAATTATTTTGGAGAAACTATTATTTGTATAATGAATGCCATTGTTGGATCATATACACCTACGTTTACAAATGAACTGAAAATTTAATACAATAATATTAAACTAGAGAACAGGAATTCTGTTTTTTCAGAATTTAGTGTCGCCCCCGGCATTTCCATTACTTCATTTTCTTCTGATGGACTGATGGCTTCTATTATTATGAAACTGCCATTATAAATGAAGTGTTAGGTGAAAATGAAAGAGCAGCCGTAAAAGTTTGAACTCTGATTTTCTGGTCGGAATGGGGGGGGGGGGGAGAAATGGCTATATATATATATATATATATATATTTTTTTTTTTTTTTTTTTTTTTTTTTTTTTGACGACTGCTTTTTCATCTTCCCCTAACACTTCATTTATAATGGCTGTTTCATAATAATAGAAGCCACCAGTCCATCAGAAGAAAATAACTCGGTTAAGCGGGACTCTACTGCAGTACAAAACATATTTCAATTTTAAGACTTAAAGCACACGTTTTATTTTATGTAAAATGACGTCATTCGCATCCGCTTAAGAATTCCACATTTACGATCTACTCTTAAACATCTGCAGTAAAGCATGCCTAGCACATCACTATTCGCGAAATAATGCACAAATGCAAAAAAATATTCCGTCTTTCAAGAAAAAAAAGGCGATCTAATGATTCATAGATACTTACAATTAAATATAGTATATAATAGCTCCATTGTTTTAACAGAAATCATTCGTTTATATATTTTTTTTCAAAATAGCACGTATTTTAATTACATTTTCTTTCGGTTGTTGCGAGAAAATGGCAACAAAAATATATAATTGCAATTTTAAAACTATTCTTCCTTTACTTTCTACAGAAATCGAGTTCTTCCGTTGCCAATATTAAGCAAATGGCTCTAAAAACTACAAAAAAAATTAATATTCCAAAAATAAATGGAGATACAGTTTTCAAACAAAATGCATTAGAAGAACATTTTTTCTCCAATACGACGGTATAAAAATTGAAAATGTGCGATGCTTAGAAGTTAAAAAAATTTCTAAACAGTATTTAATCGTAATGCTTTGTTTTACGGCTAGCCTCTGTAAGGTAACGTTATTTTTTGGACACAAAATAAGCTGGGAGAAAGAAATAGCATACCGTACCGGAGGCTAATAACATTTTGTTTTAAACGTGATATATAATTTTACTTGTTTCACCAATTTTCAAGTTTATTGAGAACTTTTTACGTTTCATCCTCATTCCTCTGTTTGTATAAACTTAATTTTTCAATAACGGTTTCTTTGTAATCAATAATACTCTAAAGTTAAAAAATATATGTTGAGAAAATTAAAAATATTTTTTTCAAATAATTCTAATTTAATTTGATATTCAAACTTTAAGAAAAGCATTTATCGAATTAGATATATATGGTAAGCATATAGAATTTTTCTTTAAATTTGAAGCTAGGTCCTCCTTTATATTAATAAAATTGGTTCTTATTTAATATTATTTTTTTCATTCTTGTTAATAAAGTTTGCATTTGTAGTCGTAGAATGTATCCAGCCTCAGCTAGGGATCTAACGAATTTCGGACGATTTTCAGTATTAAGCAGAATATTGTAGATATTTAGAGGAATAAAATCAGGGTAATACATTTTTAGGTAGATTTCGTAATAAGAAATACTACATATTACATTTTTCCAACATTTTTGCAGATCTACGCCGATCATGAAACCATAGAACACCAAACCACCCCCAGTTCAAAACTTTATCTAACTATCTATCCATATATATCACTTTTTTATGGACACGATAACTTCCATAATTCTGCACAAACCTCTTCCAAACTGATCAAGGCCATACCATACAATCAAGGGGCAGAAAATCTCGGTAAAGTTCGTTAATGGGCAAAATCGACCCAAGGGGATGGAAATAGGGAAGGATTTTGTGAAAACAGAAAAAAAACTTCTTAATTATAATGCATATCAAATCAGTTTAAAGTTATTATTACTTCTAGGAAAAGGTAAAAAAAAAATATGTATAACAGGTTTTTGATATCATTAAAAATGGGCTCAAGGGGCAATAAAAATAGAGTTTTAAGAAGAAAAAAATTCATAACTTCGTCAATTCACAAGATATAAAATCCACTTAAATTTATTATAAATCTTCTTAATCTTACCTACAACTTTTATATTGACAAGTTTTTGATAGTACCAACTCTTACAGAAAAAAGGGAGAGGGTTAAAAAGAAAAAAAATCATAACTTCTTCAATTCACAAGATATCAAATCCGTTTAAATTTATTATAAATCTTCTTGATATTATCTACAACTTTTATATTGGCAAGATTTTGATAAAACCAACTCTTACACAAAAAAGGGGTTCAAGAAAAAAATATCGTATTAAGGCTGTTCTCAAATCCACAGGGGCAACTTTATGACATAAGTTTGAATTCCTTTTTGTTCGGAAGCGCATGAAATTGGAAAGTGTTGTTATACGGAAACTATGTAATTGAAAGACGTTTTCCGTTTTTTTTTTTTGTAAACACAATAGTTGTTTCAGAAAATATTGTCACAGTTTGAACCAAATTTCCCAAAAAAAGGGAAAAAACACTGAACAAAGGGAGAAAAATCCCTTGTAGTAGCTCTGCCAATTTTATACAATTACGTTAAAAAATCTGTACGTCATTGTGTCAGAAAATATCAACCTTGTTGAACAGTGTAGTTGAGAACACAGCCTTAACATGATTCTGATAAAACCAGTTCAGAAAAATAAAATTAAAAACTCGTCAAAAGCGACCAGAAAAAATTGTCAAACTGTGTTTATCTCTAATCTTGATTTAGCCTTTTTGGTGAAATTAGTACTTAACTTCGAAATCTACCAGTGCCTGCAGGCCGAGCCGGGAGTGATTTTTTTCTCTTTCTTTTCTTTTTTTTTTTTTTTTTTTTTTTTTTTTTTTTTTTTTTGAAATGATTTTTTCAAATCCAAATTGGCTATTTTCTAACGCATTCATATAGAACCATTTTTATTTCTTACAAGCATAAAATGTACAGCTATTTTCATTCAGATACTAAACAATCAAATTCAATTTTTTAGTGTCAGACTATTTTAAGAATCCATAATCTGCCTGTTTGTCATACAGTTTTATAATGAGGCTCCTAAAACTTCGCTTATCGGTGAGAATTTTAACTATTTTTTTTTTCATTTTGCACAAAACTATCATTATTTGATAAATTTTATAGTACAAATAATGTTCCGATACGACAGTTTGTTGAATTTTCATGATTTTTTTTGAAAAATAAACGGATATGGGCAATTAACATTTAAAAAAAAATATTTTATGAACTGAGATAAGGATTACTACTGCAATTTGTTTGTGTAGAAAAATGTAAGTCACATAAACAAGGTTTTTTAACAAATAATAATCTCTTTGTGATGTTTCAACATATTATATTAAACGTATAAAACAGTTAGACATATGAATAACGAAATCTATATCGAATTAAAAATAAAAAACAAACTGTGCGGTATGAATTTTTTGCTTGCTTTATCTAGTTCCCTACGATACAACCAAATTTTATACAATGCAATTTTATATCGAACTAGCTGACCCACCCGGCGTTGCCCTGGCCCATCATAATAACCTTAAATAAAACTCAAGTTTGTATGATTTTATATTCTTTGAAAATCTTTTAAATGAACCTAGTTTCGGTTGTTCCATTGCATTCCACAGCGTCTCGTGTGTTTCCAACAAGCGTCTTTCCGAACGAACCTGTAATCTGGGTCCCCGCTACCTAACGCAGCATGTGCCGGAAGTGCTCCGCACGTATCGTAGACAATCGAAAACCAAGTCTAGTGAGCCAAACTTCGTAGTAATCAAGCCCATAGAACCGGAAAAACGAATGCATCATTAATGTTCGAAAATGTCGTTAACTGAAGTCTAAGATAAACTTTCATAATCACAGAAAGTAGTATTTTCACAGAAAGTAACTGAATTGTAATCTAAGTTAAATAAACCAATTCCCGTTGAAATTGGGCCCTTATAACCCGACGAAACAATTTATCCTTACGCGGTGGAAGTTGCCTCCCTCCTCCTCTATAAATTTCACGGTCTACTTTTAAAATTAACACGATATTATTTAATAAACGGATATTTACTGATTTGCAAAATTTTAGCGTAAAACAGCCACACAACAGTAGTTATTATTTGTATTGCAGATGCGCAACAGAAGAAAAGATTGCCATATTATATGAAAAATGTATCTCTGATTTTTTTTTAAATTATTTTTCCTGTGTAATAAACTTTTCAGAGAATCATATATAATTTTTTCGAAGCAAAATAAAAAATCGCGCATTTAAGGGTTAACGTAACGCGATTTTTATTTTTAATTTACGGATGTAGTGAGTAAACGTAAGTTGTTGCCGAAAAAGGAGATTAATATTCAAAAAAGGTGGTAGCTTGGGTATAAAGAAGGACCGGGCCCAGGGGGCAGGATATTAACTGGAATGTAGTTGGGCAAAGGAAAAAATTTTAATAGTTTTAAAGTAGCTGTAGGACGCAAGAACTATGAAGTAGAAAATTGTAATAGAATAAGATCGTTTTTAAAGAAGCTGCAACAAAGGCCCCAAGAAGGAGATTAATATTCAAAATTGGTGGTAGCTGAAGTGAGAAATTTTTTTGTCGTTCATGGAGTTGGTAGAAGACTTAAGAAGTTGTTAGAAAAAAAAGCTAATGAATCGGGTCATTTTTAAGGGAGCTACAATAAAGGGCCCAAAAAAGGCCAACTGATAGTTAAGAGCAGGGCCCTAACATGAAAATATGTTAAAAGGTCTTAGATCTTCAATTATTCAAAATTAACCATAGAGTTGTGAATTAGTATTTCTTAGAATAATAATTTAAAGAAATGCGCCAAAAATTGGGCAAATGCTGTCCTAGGACTGGATAGCTGATTGTCCTAGGGCCCAAATAAAATATGAGGGTGTTGGTCCTGGGAAAAGAGTCCAATACTCAGTTTTAAAATTATGCACTTAGAAGGTGAGAAAATTAGAGGGTGAAAAATGCATGGCGCACAAAAAATTCAAGGGAACTACGGAACCCTAGGGGGGAGAATGGAGCAAGGGTCTTAACTGGGATGTAGAAATGGGAGAATAACTAAATGAAAAAAGGATACCTAAATAAGGATCGGATTAAAAGGAAGCAATTTATTAACAATTTAGGGCGCAAAAACTTCAAGGGGTGCTGTACCGGGTCCCAGGCTGCCAGGGTCTTAACTGGAATGTAGAAATGAGGGAATAACTAAATGGAGAATTGGCCCCAAGAACGAAGAAGATCGGATATAAAGGGGGTAAGTTATTAACAATTTAGAGCATAAAAACTGAAAGAGGCACAGGGTCCCCGACCCTTAAATAAACGGTCAAGTGCGAGCAATACTCGCGCACAGAGGGTTCCATAGAATAAATATATGAATTTGTAATTGTATTATTAAAAAAAAACGTTGCTAAAAGAGTACTAAGACTTTGTAAAAAACTATACAACGTAGGGTTGAGTATAACTGTATATATTAGAAAAGTGTAAATGGGTATACCATGAAAGTTCAAAGAGATATGGAACCTAAATAATATCAAACATAGCTGTTCGTATAACTCTTTCTTTAATATTATTTTAATCTGTTTATAATGAACTTAATTCGGTACTGACAATAAAAGCAGTGCATAGTTAAACTTCATTTGGCATTTCATGAAACTAAATTCAGCGTAGTAATAACCTTTATTTCTACAGTGTAGCTAAAACAAAACCTTTGTTCAAAGTTTAAATTTGGCATTGTTCTAAGCGCGCTTCGAATTGAGGTCTCAAAGTTGCAACGCCGCCCTGGTCAGTGCCGCGTTTTTCCAGATAGGTGTTTAATTAACTTTTAAAGTCACTCGAGGCGCATTGAGAGATACAATCAATGCAAACTATCGTGAATCTCACAGTATTTATGCGATTCATTCTAATTAAATCTTTCGAGGGCGATGTCCTTAAAAAACTGACACCTAATTTTTTTATTTCAAAACAGACAAACGGCACCAAGAATATTTAATTAAAATTTCCCTTTTATCGTGTACGTGAAAATAAGCAAGTTCGCATTTTCTAATAAATTCATTGCCCCACCAGTGGCCGAGTGGTTCTGCTCTCGAAGCTGGTAGACGGGAGGTGCTGGGTTCAATCCCAATCGCGCCCGTCGGTCTAATCGTTCGGAGTTTTCGTGGTTTTCTTCGAGCCGTGGATCTTCCATGCGTTAATACGGATTAGGTTCCCTTAGAAAGACCCCCACGGAGGGCACTCCCCCCGGGCCTATATCCCTCGTGTAGATAATTGGTCGTCAAAAATCAACCCAACCCAACCCTAATAAATTCATTTATAAATTCTGGTGTCAGTTCATTATTTCATACGTTTATAAATAGAATTACTCCGTGCCGGAAAGGATTAAGTGGTCGCAGGACTCTTAAAGCTTCAAAATTTAAGAAATTTTAATTTTTTTAGATGTTAAACTCCTATCTTTTCTGAATATTTTGATATAATTGTTTCCTTGAAATTCCCATTAGAACAAAAGTTTCGGCTTTTAGAATTATGCCCTCTCAATAGCTGAAGCGGCGTTTCCGAAACTTTAAAGTCATTATTTTCCAAATGGCGTTTTTTGGGCATAACGCTCAGGATACCTCAAAAACTTCTAAATATTTTTTCATGAAATTTTCAAAACATATAATTCATCTTAGTCTATATAAACTGAACCTAAAATTTCCTTTTTATTGTTCAAAAAAATATTTTTTAGGTGGTTTTACTGTTGAAATTTTCAAAATTTTGTATTAGCTAAATACAACATTGCATTAAAAATATAAAAAGGCTTTAAATATAAATTTATTTAAGTTCAGGGAAATTATTACAATCGGAAGTATAAGTAAGCACCAAAATTTTCATTCTAGTTGCAATATTTATTTTGTAATCCTGCGCGTAAACTGTTATGCCAATTTTTTGTTCGGCAAATGTCTAACAGTTTCGAGCCCCCTATAAATACTAATTCTGTATCTTGCAATTTTTTAAATACATGAAACGAAAGAACATACTTATATCTTTCATTCCAATTAAAATTGTGTTTTAAAATCATATACATTTTACGACATTAAATGTTGAAAATGGTCTTTTTTTCCACTTTTTAGAGTCCCGAGATCCCTTAAATTAGTATGTTTTTAACAATTTGACGTTTATTGCTTTTATACTGTTACTGGACATTACATTACACATCTATATCATTAAAAGTTGTTAACTAGGCATAGAGTACGCCGCCCCTGTACTTGTGTATGTCTAAACTGACCGTACCTTTAAGGGTTAATATCTCGGCTAATTACTGATGATTTTTTTCGAAAATCATTATAAACAATGCTTTTATTCTTCTGCAACCATAGGTATATTCAGCGATGCTCAACAATTTTTCTGAATGCCCGTAAATCGAAATTTGTGTATAACAGAAAAACGCTAATTACTCAAAAACTATTTGACCTAGGGTAATCGCTATAATTTTCCGGCAAGGTTTATATTAATGCCCACTACCTCTAATTTTTTCATAATTTTAGTTTCAGTAGATTCGGAATTAGATGGGGGGGGGGGGACATATTTTTGCGCTACATTTTCAACAATATCTTTGAAAATATAATACCTAAAATTAAAAGGAATGTATTTTTGAGTTCAGCGTTACAAAAGCTTTCACAGGATACCCCACATGATATACAATGAAAAGATGTTTTTTTTTCAAGTAGCATAATTAGCCCCTCTACTTTTTTACTAAATATATTTATGAATGTTTATTAATATGAAAATATGTGGGTCAATTGTCTTTATTATTTCCCCGAATTTGAACTTTCCACGTTCCATAGTTTACGAGTAAAATGGCTGTGACAGACAGACAGACACAAGAGTGATCTTATAATGGTTTCCGTTTTTACTTTTTAAGTACGGAACCCTAAAAAAGAAAAATCTGATTGTCAGGTGCATCAGGACATGTCTTGGACTGTTCTCACCTAAATGTTCAGACTTCTACGTGCGGTAGATTTTGCTAGTCATCAAAGGGGCTGTGCATATATAACGTTATCATTTTAGGGGGGAGGGGGTGTCTTGCAAATGATATCGTTAGACATCCCTAGGGGGAGGGGGGTTCGTCTTTTGATATCGTTATCATTTTCGATTCCACCAAAATTTGCTCTTTTTATTTATAACTTGGCCTTTACATTAGAATAGAATGTTATCTTTTTTTAGTCTGTTATCTTATTTTTATGAAAATGCTCATTAAATGATTATAAAATTATTTAATTCCAAATTTCCTATTTCTTCTGTCGTATGTGTATGCATATATAATTCGCTGTTCGAGAAAACATATGCGAAGTATGTTTCAAATGATACCTGTGTTTACTAGTAAATAAAGGAGAAAGAATGTTGTCCACCTGTTTTAGTGATAAGACGCTCTGTCTACCCTCTCCCACCCTGTGCGGGGGCAAGTGCAAAAAAACATTATTACTGTTGAATGTATTATGTAACAAAAAGCTATTATAAAATACTTTTAAATAGTAACTATTTCTTTTAAGTGTTATTTGATAAAAAGTTATTTCATATATAAAGTGATATTTTATTGAGTTCTCTTCATTTGAATCAATGAAGCATGCGAAAAATAAATGTAACCATATTTGTATATCACTCCAAGCAAAAGAAAAAAATTCACAAATGAAAATAATTTTTAGACATTGATAACGATATCATTACCCGGGGGGCGGGGAGGGGGGGGTGTTCGAGGGATGATAACGTATGATATCGTAAGGGGGGGAGGGGGTCCAAAATTGCCAAAAAAGTGATAACGTTATATATGCACAGCCCCAAACGCAGACACACAGACACTCAAACACTCACATACACACAGACAGAGCGAAACTTTATTTTATTGGTATACGTTTTATTCAATTTTCCTCGCTAAAAACTGGGTTGTCGTTAAATGCGATCTCGCTGAAAACTTATTCTACAGTTAAATACAAACACACTTTTAGTAGCTAACAGTTGAGTTATTGAGGTTTTAATGCTTATGTATAAAATATTAATGATGATTGAGTAAAAGCACTGATTTATGAAATTGATGAGCTATCGATATTATATTGCCCCATATCAGTAACAAATAAATACTACTACTTTCAGCAAAAACAAAGGTTTATTAAGGCTGGCGAATCACTGATCTTTTAATATATAAATTAAATAAATTCGATGCGCAAAAAGACGAATTTGTGAGAATGTCAAGTTATCAAGATTGGATATATATAATTCATTAATGACATTCGACTTAATAAAATCACAGATGATTAAGGATGACGACTTTTCGAGGTTTTTTGGAAATCATACAAAATTTATATCAAACTGATTAAAATATAAATTTAAAGAGATGGCGAAGTAACTAGGTTTTTGCGTTTAGAGAGATCGTTTGGGGATAACTTGTTATTTTAATTTTATTGCGGATGTAAAGAAAATTAATTATATTCTATTGCATAGAAGCACTGCTTTATGAGGATACATAGTTATCAAGGTTTTAACCACAATGACCAATGATAATTGTTTAAATAAAAACATAGATTTATAAGCTTGAGGATTCATCAAGGTTTAACCGTATAACTTGTATTCGATAGAAAATAAAACGGATTAATGATTCTTCAAGTTATCCAGTTTTTAGAGCAAAGGTATAAATAATAATATTAACTAAATACACTCATTTATGAGGATGTCGAGTTATCGAGGCTTTAACATATAAGCGTAATAATAATAACATTTTATTAAACTAGCTGGCTTCGCACTCTAGCGCGCTCATAATTACATCGGGCCTCTAATTTATGCTAACATCGAATAAAACGAATGTCGAATCCGTATCAAAATTTTCGTTAGGTGCAGTAGCGTAGCTACGTTGTTTGCCGCCCGGGATTTCATCCGTTTATTAAATAATATTGCGTTAATTTTAAAAGTAGTCCGTGAAATTTACAGAGGTGGGGGGGGGGGGCAACCTTCCACCGCTTAGGGGTGTATTCGTTCCTCGGGTTCTAGGGGACCAATTTCAACGGGAATTGGTTCATTTAAGTTAGATTACAATTCAGCTACTTTCTGTATTATGAAAGTTTATCTGAGACTTCAGTTACCAACATTTTCGAACATTAATGATGCATTCGTTTTTCGGGTTCTATGGGCTTGATTACAACGAAGTTTGGCTCACTCGACTTGGTTTTCGATTATCTGCGGCACGTGCGGAGCACTTCCGGTACATACTGCTTTAGGTAGCGGGGACCCATTTCACAGGTTCGTTCGGAAAGAGATTTGTTGGGAACACACGAGAGGCTGTGGAAGGTAATGGGACTTCCGAAACTAGGTTCATTTAAAAGATTTTCAAAGGATATGAAATCATACAAACTTGAGTTTTATTTAAGGTTATTATGATGGGCCTGAACAACGCCGGGTGGGTCAGCTAGTGTGATTTAAAATTACACTGTATAAATACAGGGTTCCGGAGCACAGTGCAATAGCGCTTCCGAAAAACCGAAGCTTAAATTACCTTTTCCTTTCCTTCCCATCTCCAAGCTTTTGCATTCTTTTTAACAAAACACTTATATGTGACGTAATGTGTCACACACTTAGGAGATGGAGATAAAACGGTCTCAATTTTTATATCAGTTTTTAGGCTTAGACTGACTCGAGCTCAATCTGTATTACATTTAAAATTTTATTTATTCATGTATTGAAAAAAAAATCCTCTTTTAAAATTACGTATTATATTCCACTTCAAATCATGAAGGGGAAACAGAATGAAGGGTAAACAGAATGAAGGGGAAACAGAAATCGCGTTTTACTATTTCAAATTTATATCGGCGACGTGTTAATACGGCACCACTCAAGAGACTGAACAATAAATTTGCTTTCAGTTCGATTTTCTTTTGTGACAGTAGGATAATTTTTTATTGGCTGGGTTTTCTTTTTATTATTTCGATATCTAACCTGAAAAGAATATTTTCTGTTTTATCCAACAAGCATCAGCTTGATGTTTGTTTGTTCGAGGTTTTTTGTCTTCTATTGCGTACGAGTATAAAAATCACGTTAGTGATTTTTCTATTTATTTTGTATCATGAACGGTACCCACGCTAAGGCTCTCTGCACCTATACGAAGTCACTTTCCTTTGTAAATAGATATAATTACCATGTATTGTTATTATGATAGAAAGCAATCGAGCAGTGTTTCCCCTTTTCCTGTAAAAGTATAGATTCTTTCCGATAACTTTGTCAAATTTTTAATTTTATCTGATTTTCAGGGACTCACCGCAAAAGATTGTTATGCGGAAGGAAATGATTATAGTTTAAGATATGCACATTCTTCAGGAAATTGTAAAACATTGTTCCATTCTTCAGCATATAAATATTTGTTTCTGTAAATTTCATTCATTTTTTCTTAAAAATGTATAGCTGCGAACTATCCCTTTTCTGTGTTAACACCATTTCCTAATCATAATCGTTACCCTATTTAATCGCAGAATTCTGCAATTAATTAACATAAAAAATAGGCACGTATTTTTACTATTCAGAAGAAGTGATAACTAAAAAGTGGAATAGTTGACAGCTAAGTACATGCTGATAGATATATTTAAAATTTTTATTTTGCTAAAGAAAAAAAAAATGCTTTAAATTTTGCAATTAATGTACCAAATATAAATATGCAGATTACAGGGGCAGGGGGGGAGGGGTGGAACGGTACAGTTGTTGTACCGGTAGCGCTGATTAGGGCTCCGGAACTTTTTTTGTTAGAATTTAAGCCCTGGGCGCAGTAATCTAATTGTAACGTAACCTTAATCTAACTGTACCATAAACATTACCTAACTGTACCCTAGCTGTAACGTGTTACCTAACCGTAACCTAACGGTAACCTAACAGTAACATACCTTCAACCTAACTATAAACAAATTATCACCTAACCGTAACCTAACTGTAACCTAATTGCAACCTAACCTTAATCTAATTATAACATAACCGTAACCGAACTGTAACGTTAATTATAAACTATCGGTAACTAACCCGTAACGTAAACTAATTATAAGCTAAATGTAACGTGACTGTAACCTACCTGTAACCTATCCATAACATAACCGTAAACTATCTGTAACGGAAATGGAACATAACCGTAACCTAGCCGTAACCTATTTTTAACGGAAATGGAATATAACCGTAAGCTAACCGTAATCTATCTGTAACGGAAATGGAACATAACTGTAACCTAACCGTAACCTACTTATAACCTAACCCTAACCTAACTGTAACATAACTGTAACCTAACCGTAATCTATCTGTAAAATAAACGCATCATGACGGTACGCTAACCGTAAACTAATTATAACATAACCGTATCCTAACTGTGATGTAACTATAACCTAACTGTAACTTAAATGTAACCTAACTGTAGCCTGTCGGTAACCTAACCGTAACCTAATTGTAACCTATAAGTAACGTACTGTAACCTATCCGTAACCTAACCGTAATCTAACTGTAACCTATCCGTAATCTTAATTGTAACCAAACTGTAACGTAACTGTATCCTATCTGTAACCTAATCGTGGCATAAACGTAATCTAACTGTAACCTATCCGTAACTTAACCCTAATCTAACTGTAACCTATCCGTAACCTAACCTTAACCTATTTGTAACTTAAACGTAACCTAATTGTTACCTAAATTTAATCTAACTGTGACATAACCGTAATCTAACTGTAACCTAACCGTAACCTAACTGTAGCCTGGCGGTAACCTAACCGTAACCTAACTGTAGCCTGGCGGTAACCTAACCATAACCTAATTGGAACCTATCCGTAACGTACTGTAACCTATCCGTAACCTAACCGTAATCTAACTGTAACCTATCCGTAAGCTTAATTGTAACCAAACTGTAACGTAACTGTATCCTATCTGTAACCTAATCGTAGCATAAACGTAATCTAACTGTAATCTATCCGTAACCTAATTGTAACCTATCCTTAACTTAACCCTAATCTAACTGTAACCTATCCGTAATCTAACCTTAACCTATTTGTAACTTAAACGTAACCTAATTGTTACCTAAATTTAATCTAATTGTGACGTAACCGTAATCTAACTGTAACCTAACCGTAACCTAACTGTAACCCAAGTTTAACGTAACCGTAAACTAATTATAACCTAACTGTATTCTGACTGTAACCTATCCGAAACCTAACAGTATCCAAACCAAAACCTAACTGTGTTAATCGTCCTCTCGGCTAAATATCCTGTCGTCTAATTGTCCTATCGGCTAAATGTCCTGTCGGCTAATTGACCTGTCGGCTAATTGTCTTGTCGGCTAATTGTCTTGTCGGCTAAATGTCCTGTCGGCTAAATGTCTTGTCGGCTAATTGTCTTGTCGGCTAAATGTCCTGTCGGCTAAATGTCTTGTCGGCTAAATGTCTTGTCGGCTAATTGTCTTGTCGGCTAATTGTCCTGTCGACTAATTGTCTTGTCGGCTAATCATCCTGTCTGCTAAACGTCCTGTCGGCTAATTGTCCATGTCGACTAACTGTCCTATCGGCTAATTGTCCTGTCGGCTAATTGTCTCTGTCGGCTATCTGTCTTGTCGGCTAACTGTCGCTGTCGGCTAATTGTCCTGTCTACTAAATGTACGTGTCGACTAAATGTACTTGTCGGCTAAATGTCCTGTCGTCTAATTGCTGTCTGCTAAACGTCTTGTCGGCTATTTGGTTGTCTGCTAAATGACATAGACCCAACTGTAACCCAAGTTTAACGTAACCGTAAACTAATTATAACCTAACTGTATTCTGACTGTAACCTATCCGAAACCTAACAGTATCCAAACCAAAACCTAACTGTGTTAATCGTCCTCTCGGCTAAATATCCTGTCGTCTAATTGTCCTATCGGCTAAATGTCCTGTCGGCTAATTGACCTGTCGGCTAATTGTCTTGTCGGCTAAATGTCCTGTCGGCTAAATGTCTTGTCGGCTAATTGTCTTGTCGGCTAAATGTCCTGTCGGCTAAATGTCTTGTCGGCTAAATGTCTTGTCGGCTAATTGTCTTGTCGGCTAATTGTCCTGTCGACTAATTGTCTTGTCGGCTAATCATCCTGTCTGCTAAACGTCCTGTCGGCTAATTGTCCATGTCGACTAACTGTCCTATCGGCTAATTGTCCTGTCGGCTAATTGTCTCTGTCGGCTATCTGTCTTGTCGGCTAACTGTCGCTGTCGGCTAATTGTCCTGTCTACTAAATGTACGTGTCGACTAAATGTACTTGTCGGCTAAATGTCCTGTCGTCTAATTGCTGTCTGCTAAACGTCTTGTCGGCTATTTGGTTGTCTGCTAAATGACATAGACCCATTACCTCTTTTCATGGAAATGTATTTTGTAAGTTATTTCCTATAACTTATTGCCGATAAAACAAGGTTAACAAAAAGTCATTAGACCAGTTCCAGATTACAAATAGTAAATTAAAGTAATTAATAGTAAATAATAGTAAATTAGTAGCGTCTCAGGTTTCGTACGCATCAAGGAATTCAGAGGATTTAGGTGTTTTAGAAAGAGAAATTTTGTAAAGTAGTACTGATCGTTATACCCGAAGATAGAATTTGTTTTCATTAAATAACGCAAATATTATTTTACGAAAATTCTGGTAAATTGTCCTTGAAGCGTACGAACCCTGAAACTATTCTTTAAAAGCTAAAAAAAAACTATTTTCAATTATCTACTTTCTTTTATTATTTATATGTAATTTTTACAAATAAATAAAAAGTGTTAGTATAAATTGTTTAAAAAAAATGAAAAAGTATTACATTAAGAAACTACATTATCACAGTTTGATAATTTTCATATCTTTAAAAAACATTAATTTTTTTCAGATATTTTAATAATGTATTATTTTTTTACACTTAAGTAAATACAAAAAGGTTGAGGTATTATTTTAAAATAAAAACAAAACATTATATTAAGAAACTATTATCTCATTTTGATAATTTTCGCCTGGTTTTGTGAAACTATTTGTTTAGTATGTTATTTATTTCTAATTTTTACAAAACAAACAAAAATGTTAGTATTCATTGTTTTTTATATAAAAAAAAGAAATAAAAAATGTATTATATTCAGATACTACATTATCACATTTTGATAATTTTGATATCTGTAAAAGATGTTTTTAAAAATATTTTTTCTGATATTTTATTCACGTATTATTTTTTTCACAAGTTTACCTTTTTAAAAGTAAATACAAAAAGTTAAGTCACTATTTAAAAATGAAAACAAAACATTATATTATGAAACTATTATCTCGTTTTGATAATTTTCGACTGTTTTTGCAACACCTTTTTTTTAGTATATTGCCTTGTACGGTGTCCCCTCGATGAGATAAGATAACAGTAAATGTGATAAATTTTATCAAAACCAGCCGCAGTCTGAGAGAAGTATCATCATATCAACAACATACCTATATTTACCCTCTTATGATTATTTACTTTTAAAGAAAGAATAATCGTTACAAAATTGAGAATTCTGTTTTAATTGATTTCACATTTAATTAAATGTCAACCGATTTTTACTCTCTTATGATTATTTATTTTTAAAGAAAGAATAATCTTTCAAAATAGAAAATTCTGTTTTAATTGATTTCACATTTAATTAAATGTGAACATAATAAACGTGTTGTATCATCTAATGATTTTATTGAATACCCAGTGGTATAATGTTTGAAACTTGAAACATTTTAACAGTCTTAATACAAGAAATTCTTAAGGGAAAAAAACCCGCTTATGAAGGAATTTTTCTTGCTTTACTGTACTCATATAGGAGTAGAGTTTTCGAAATTCTTGGGAGGACTAAAACCAAATATATCTTTGCCGTATTAAAACATATGCATGTATGTGGGTAATGTAAATTATTAGCTATTTAACCGTAATGTAAAGTATTAGCTATTTAATCGTAATGTAAACTGTTAGCTGTTTAATCGTAATATAAACTATTAGTTGTTTAATCATGCTTAAAGATAAAAGAGGATTTTTTTAAATTGAAAGTAAACATAATATTATACATTTAGAAATTATACTTGAATTTGCTACATGAATATAAAACATTAAGATCATGCACAAATTTGAAAAAATCGAACGATATTGTCTGAAAAATACGAGTAAATATAGATCTTTCTTAAAAAGGAACAGCGTATGTCGTTTTTCCAAAAATACTCCTTAAAGAAAACAAACAAACAACAACAAAAAAACTGGCAAATTTTGAGAGAGAAAGATTATGGTGCTTATTATTATGGCTATGGTGCTTTATCATAATTTTCTGCTAAAAACAGAAAGTTGAATGAATATTCAAATATTTTTGAATGTTCAATTAAATTGCTTTAAAAATTAATTGAGCATTCATAAATACAGTAAACTCCCGACTATCCGGCCTAATGTGGCGAAAGGGTAGGCAGGATAACAAAAAAGCCGGATAGGCCGGAGTTCTATAAATATTTACTCATTTCCTGCCCTGTGCCCCGCCATGGTATTAAAAACCCATGTTACACATTTTAGGATAAATTTTACATACAGTATCAAAATAAGGAAAATGTTTCTCAAGAATTGCGAATTGTTGTCTTTACAACGTTTTTCTACAGTCGGTACAAATTCATTTTGGAACCAGCTTTTAAAGATCTCTGAATTTATCCATGCCTTCCTTTGATGCGTATAATATAGGAGTAGTGATTCCTGAATTTTCAGTTTTATAAAGGCTCTAGGTTTGTTTGACTTTCCTATTAAACTCAATCGAAGTTTATGGTTGCTGATTGCATTACTGCAAGCCATATGGTGACTCGTTCCTTGCTTTTCTTGTATTCGTGGCAGCGGCTTCTTTCTTTGATGCAAGCGTTTTTGTAGGGAGCGTCTTATAATTTAAACCGATCGCATCGCAATTGTACAACTGCTCCCGAGATATTTCCTCGTGTTGAATAACATTAGCAAGAGAAGTCTTTGAACAAAGGTACAACTTCTTTATCAACAGATTAAGCCTCCCTACTTTTGAAAACCTGCGAATATCTAGCCGTTTTTTAAAGCGATCTAACCATTCATAACTGGCAGTAAATTCTGAATCTTCTCCTTCTAATACTATGGAAAATCGCAATGCTTTTTCCTGGAATATCGGCCCAGTAACAGGCTTTATGTGTCAGGCTTAAGTGTTGATGCCACAAAAATAAAGCTTCCTCGACTTCTTTATGCTTATCTTTCAGCATGGTTTTTCTTTTTTATTTCATTCCAATTCCAATGGCTTGGTGAGCACACCAATATTTTAATTTCTGCTCGATTTTTCTTACAGTCACGCACTGTACATTTACAAACTCCTAACTTCGAAGCAATAGTTTTTGCCGTTACCTCAGACTGCAGCCGTTTTATAGCGCGCAGTTTCTCTTCACGCGCAGTCACTACAACTTTTTCTTGTTTATCATCCATTTCTTTAGTCTTCAACAAATAAACACGAAGCACACTAAAATGCTATGCGAACGTAACCAGAAGCATCGGCAAACAACGTCCGCACTTGTTCACATCTGAAGCGCAATTGACGAAACAGATTTTCAAGCCTTAACCCCTCCTCTCCCTTCCTATCTGTAATTGCTCTGCTATTGCATTCTGCAATCATCCCTTCATGTTATTTCATGCCGTGAGTCAGCACTTTGCTGCGGATGGGAACCTGCCTGTCTCGGCCACTTGCAACATTCCTCATTTTTTTACTGGGCCGGATAGTACGGAGGGCCGGATAGTCGCGAGCCGGATAGTTGGGAGTTTACAAGAAATTTTTATTTTTCTGTCAAGTAGAACAAAAAATAGATCGTTTAATAAACCTTTTAAGAGGCTCGAAGAGGCTTTGAAAGACTTCACAATTCCATACATTCCACACACCTATACAATTATACACCTATGATTATACTGATATTTTATCGGGCGAGTTCAGATTTCGAATCATTGTGCTCGGGCTTCGGAAAAAAAAGAGCTCAAACGAACCTCTAGAGAGAATGCTTTAAAATTAATGATAGACGACGATGTGCACATACACGGGTAGCGATTGAAATTAAAAACGGATGCCTTCTGCTTCTGAATATTTTAATTAGTTGAGAAAGGCTACTACATTTTGGGAGATTATTGCATGGGAATTTATTGTAACGGAAGATTAATGGAAGGTTTAAAACAATAATTCAAACCTAATTTTAAAAGAGGTTTTTTTTTTTTTTTTTTTTTGCAAAACAAAATTTAATTTACATATAAAGAGCATAATGCATATTATATTCATGTAAAGATTTAAATTTCTCGATGTTACTTTGTTTTGTATTTGACACAGCAATTTTGAACACTTGAGTTAAATAACTAAAGCTATTTATAAATAATCGCTAAGCATTACATTCATGTATTCATCTAAATTTCTAAAAAA
The DNA here is from genome assembly GCA_963932465.1 of Maratus speciosus. Taxonomy (NCBI): domain Eukaryota; kingdom Metazoa; phylum Arthropoda; class Arachnida; order Araneae; family Salticidae; genus Maratus; species Maratus speciosus. The sequence goes on from OZ010793.1 coordinate 180,063,691, forward strand.
AATTGTGTTTTTTTTGCATATTTAACATAGCCAAATATCTAAAGCTATTTTTGAATAATCGTGATGCATGTTATATTTGTATTCCGCCTGTAGGCAGACCGGGTACAGATACAATAAAATTGGTTAATTGTTGAAAGAAAAACATGTTTACAAATGTATATACACCATAAAACACAAGTATGAAAAAAAATACTAATTAAAAAAGAAAAAGAAAAGTGCACAGTTAAACTAATGGCATTGAGCTCACAGGCTATTCACACTAATTGTATATTATGCTCTTATTTCAAAGAATAATGTCCCTCGAAACGTAAAGAAATCGACAATAAAAATACAAAACGGTAAAAAATAAAAATCATAAAAAACAGCGTTTTTTTGTTATAATACAAACTAATGTAGTTCAAGTGAGAAAAAAGAACTTCCAAAACTAATCAGGGCCTTATCAGAGAAGCGCTTTATCAGAATAAACCTGTATACCAAATTTGAAACAAATTGGATAATTCTGCAAAGAATACCGATTTAGTTAAATTAATGGGGGAATATAGCCTCTCGTTTCCCCCTTTATACTTAACCAATGAACCTCCAAATTTAATTAGGGAAGCGCCTTATCAAAATAAACCTTTATAACAAATTTGAAGCAAATCGGATAATTCTGCATGAAAAAACAATTTAGTTAAATTAAGTGAAGGATGGTTAGCTACCCCATTTCCCCCTTTTATACTTAACCAATGAACCTCCAAATCTTATCAGAATAAACCGGTATACGAAATTTGAAGCAAATCATATAATTCAGCATGAAAAACCTATTTATCTACATTAAGGGGGGGATTAGCCCCGTTCCCTCCTTTATACTTAACCAATGAGCCTCCAAATTTAATTAGGGAAGCACCTTATCAAAATAAACCTGTATGGCAATTTGAAGCAAATCGGATAATTCTGCAAAAAAAAAACCCATTTAGCTAAATCAAGGGGAAGGTGATTAGCTCCCCCATTTCCCCCTTTTATACTTAATCAATGAACTTCCAAATCTAATCAGGGAAGCGCTTTATCAGAATAAACAGGTATACCAAATTTGAAGCAAATCAGATAACTCTGCATGAAAAACCTAATTATCTAAATTAAGGGGGGAATTAGCCTCCCGTTCCCTACTTTATACTTAACTAATGACCTCCAAATTTAATAAGGGAAGTGCCTTGTCAAAATAAACCTGTATAAGAAATTTGAAGCAAGTCGGATAATTCTGTATGAAAAACCCATTTAGCTAAATTAAGGGGAGGGGGTTAACTCCCCATTTCCCCCTTTTATACTTAACCAATGAACCTCCAATCTAATCAGGGAAGTGCCTTATCAGAATAAACCGGTATACCAAATTTGAAGCAAATCAGATAATTCTGCATGAAAAACCCATTTATCTAAATTACGGGGGAATTAGCCGCTCGTTTCCCTCCTTTATATTTAACCAATGAACCTCCAAATCTAATCAGGGAAGCGCCTTAACAGAATAAACCTGTATACCAAATTTGAAACAAATCGGATAATTCTGCATGAAAAAACATTTTGTTTAGGGAGGGTATTAAAAACAAATGGGGGTATTATCCACCCTTTCCCCCTTTTATATTTAACCAATGAACCCCCCAAACTAATGAGGAAGGCACCTAATCAGAATGATCCTACGAGTATATACCAAATTTGAAGTAAATCGGACATTTCTATCAAGAGTTATCGCGTTACGTACATGCATACGTACGTACATACAGAACTTGTGGGCACATTAGCTCTCAGGCTTTGATAGCCTGTGAGCTGATAATTGATAGATTCATTGTTGCTTTCTTCAGAGCTTTAATTTGTCATCTCATTTGAAAACGTCCGATGCTTTTGACAGCTATTGTTTACTTTAATTAAAGTTTTTCATAAATATTGCCCATGCACTTGAAATAAAAATGGGGGTGAAAACTTCCCATGAAATAGCTATAGCAATTTATGAATAATCGTGATACATGTTTTATTTGTGTAAATAATTACAATTCTGAATAATGTATTTTATTACATATTTAACGTAATTATTATGAATAATTGCATAAATATGTGAAGGCAATTCGGAATAATTGTGGTGCGTGTCGTATTCATGTAAAGATCTAAATTTCAGAATAATTTATTTAGTTATATATTTAACCCTTTGAGGGGCGCCGTTTGCAGTCTGCAAACGGTTAATTTTAATGTCGAAAGTGCCAAATGGCACCAGTAATTTTTTAGTACAATTTCGATCACAAAATATACGTGAAAAAGAGCTTTTGATTATTTTCAAATAAATTTGTCCGTAAATTGCGGTGTGAATTAAATATCTGAACATTTTTTTGAGCAGAAATGCCTTGCCCCTCAAAGGGTCAACATGATCATTCTGTACAATTATGCTAAATATGTAAATGTATTTCTAAATGTGCATGATACATTTTATATTCATAGAAAGGTTTAAATTTGTCAATAAGTTACTTTGTTTTGTATTTAACATAATAATTTTAACAATTGAGTTAAATAATTAAAGCTATTTATAAATAATTGCCACTCATTATATTCATGCATACACCTAAATTTTTTAAGTAATTTATATTTTGATACATATATATCACTGCTAAATATCTGAAGCTGTTTCTGATTAATCGTGTTACATGCGATATTTGTGTAGAAAATTACAATTATGAATAATTTATTTTGTTATGTACTTAACATAATTATTCCGAACAATTATGTAAATATGTAAAGGTAATTCTGAGTAGTCGTGTCGTGATGCATGTTGTATTCATGTAAAGATCTAAATTTCTGAATAATTATTTTGCTGCATATTTAACATGACTATTCTGTACAATTATGCTAAATATGTAAATGTATTTCCGAAAGAGCGTGATGCAAATTGCATTCGTGTAAAAGTCTAGATTTTTGATTAATTTATTTTATAACACATTTAGCATGATTATTCTCAACTATTGTGCTAAATATGTAAAACTATTTCTGAAGGACTGTAATGGATGTGACTTTAATGTAAAAATCTAAATTTCTAAATAACGTGTTTTGTTACAAATTTAACGTAATTACTGTGAATAATTATATTATCTGTGTAAAACTACGATAAAAATTCTGACCCGACGATATTTATTTAAAGAATTAAATACATTTAAAAACTTTATTTTCTTAAATTTATGTGGTAGTAAAAATATTTTACAATTGTGTTTTAGGAAATAAGCTCATTAAAATTTTGCTATTTTTTAATTTCACGACTCATTATTTTATTTTGCAAATATACTGATATGCCTAGCTGTTATCATACTCGTCACAAACTCATGGCTATCATGAAAATAAATCTGATTATAACCTTCATTTGTATTCATACATTTTCATCTACATGTTAAAAACCATATATTAAGCACTGATCTCATAAAAACAGCTGTGTTAAATGAGTAAAAATTCTGAATAATCATAATACATTTGCATCTATGCCACGATTCGAGCTTCTGAATCATTTACATTTCTGTTTCACACAATTACGAAAGCATTTTTTATTTATTTTTCAGGAAATTAGCTTGATTAACATTTTTATTATCTTTATAATTTCGCGACTCATCATTTCCTTTTGCCAATATGCTGAGACAGCTAGCTGTTATCATACTCGTCATAAACTTTTTAAAACTGATAATCATTAAAATAATAATATACACATGGTTTTAGTTTGAACCATGTATTTTTATCACATTTCATAAACTCCATACATTATTCTAATCTTCTAAAACAATTGTATTTAATGAGTAAAAATATGTAAACTGTTTCTGAATAATCATGACACATATTGCCAAATCATCAGTGTTGCCAAATTAGAGAGTTTTTTTTTTTTAATTAAAGGTATCTACGAGAATTTTCGAACAGTTATGTTTAGTTTACTTTGTTACTGAATGTCTGTCATTATGTAAATCATAGTATAGTGTTCAGAAATTGTGATACATATTTTGAAGATTTAAGTTTTTGAATAATTTATTTTGTTAATTTTATGCGATTATATAAATATTTTTTATTTACATTTTAGGAAATTAACTTCATTAATATTTTTGTTAATTTCAGGATTCATCGTTTCATTTTGCAAGCATGCTGTGCTATCTTACTGTTCTCATATTCGTCACAAGTTTTTATCCTTCATATCAAACGTTTTTAAATGTTACAGGTAAGTTATTAGTCCCCGGTATGCTATTTCTTTCTCCCAGCTTATTTTGTATCGTCTCCAAAAAATAACGTTACGTTGTATAAGCCAGCCGTAAAACAAAGCAGATTTATCATTGTACGATTAAATACTCTATAGCAATTTTTTAAATTTCTAAACATCGCACATTTTCAATTTTTTATACCATCATATTGAGAAAAAAGTACTTTTAAATTTAATTTCTTTGAAAACTGTATGTCCATTTATTTTTGAAATATTAATTTTTTTGTAGTTTTTAGAGCCATTTGCTTAATAGTGGCAACGGAAGTACTCCATTTCTGTATAAAGTAAAGGAAAAATAGTTCAAAAATAGTAATTATATATTTTTGTTGCCATTTTCTCATAACAAACTAAAGAAAATGTTATTAAAATACGTGCTATATTGACAAAATATAAACGAATGATTTCTGTTAAAACATGGAGGTATTATAATCTATATTTAATTTTAAGTATCTATATTAATGTTACAAACAAATGAAGGCCTATGATTCATTAGATAGCCGTTTTTTTTTGTCGGGTTTCTTTAATGACGGCATCTTTTTGCTGCATTTGTGTATTATTTTGCGATAGTGACGCCCTATGCATGCTATACTGTGGATGCTTAAGAGTGGATTGTAAATGTGGAATTCTTAAGAGGATGCGAATGACGTCATTTTACATAAAATAAAAGCGTGTGCTTTAAGTCTTAAAATTGAAATATGTTTTGTACTATTTATGTATATACATATATATAGTTTTTTTCATCGGGGGTGACACTAAATTCTGAAAAAGCAGAATTCCTGTTTTCTAGTATTTTAATTCTTTTTATTGACATTTTCCAACTATGTTGGAAAGCTTTATGAATTAGGTTTGTCTGGCCGTCAATCTGTCTGTCTGTTCGTCCACGCTCTAACTCGCATAAATATACCCGTATTCCATGTAATTTATGTACATTATTGAAGTTTAGCATGCCATGCTTGGTACTGAAACTTAAGTGGATAGCATTAGTATTCAGCTTACAGCGGCACTCAAAAAATTTTATTCCATTATTGTAAATTGGGAAAAATCGTTTGCGGTATATTTTAATGGCGTTGTACCAAATTTATTGAAATTGACATACATCATGATGGTTCACTAAAACATGCTTATTATAAAATATGGTTTTCATAGAATTTGTCATTCGTTACAGGGAAACACAAAAGAATCTGTTTACAATATTGCATGAGAGCAATAATTGCTGGAAATTAATTTTCGGTTTTCTCAAGCATTTTTTCTTTTCTTTTTTTTTTTTTTTTGCATAATACTCGATATGTGTAAATTATATTGATGATATACAGGGCTGCACAAAAGAATTATAATACATTTCTGCTCATTATCGGGAATTATTGAATAGTAATAGGACTGTATTATGTGTTTCTTAACTAAACTAAATTTTTGCATACTATGTAGTATATATACTTTAATAAATTTCAAAACTTTAATAAATTTGCTAGAGAATTCTAATTATCCCTATTAAAATTCAAGGATGTTTTTCTATGTTATCGTGGTCAAACTTATTTAAAAATCTCTGCAAATAAAATCCGATCACAAGAAGAGAGTTTTAGTCACTATAATTCTAGTTTATGAATTAATTGTAGAAATCAAGTGATAATTTCTCGCTATTCAAACGATTCATAATATAATGAGTCGTTTCATCATCTAGAAAACTCTAGACTAGAAATTCTTGATCATTTCGTCTATTCAGTTTATTTCTTTACCTTATTCGCTTAATTCGGAAATCTATATTTCTAGTTTAGGGATTTAGACAATTGCTACTTATTCGTTCTAGATGAAGGCGGTATATTTTTTCCTTCAGTGTACGGCGTAAAATTTTTTCGGTGCTATTAATTCCGCCTTAGATAGAATTTATTCTACTTTATTATATGAATATATAATTGGTATAGTTAATATAAAAATGCTTTATTGATATAGTTGGTGAGTAATCCAAAAAGCATAATAAATGTGAAAAAACTATCAGGAATTTCACTTAAAAACGATCTCCATTATATATACAGGGCCGATGTAACTCAATTTCGACTGTCTGGTATCAGTCAATGAAATCATTCTTTTCCTTACATGCAAGCACAGATGAAATGTTTTCTTTTTTAAAAAAGGAGAAGACATAATGATGAAAATTATCAAGAAAATTAAAAATTTCAAATACATTAAATAAATTTTGAAATAATTTACTTCAAATTAACTTAATAATTAAATTGAATAAAAAAAATCAGAAAAATTACTATATTAAATTAGAAAAACAGAAAATGTATAACTGTATCTATTGATTTTTTGGTTCGAGAGTAATTATAGTTTTTTTCAATACAAACCCGCTGATTAATATAAATAATTATAATGATTGAATAATTTTAAATATGAGAATTTTTGGAGAATTTTAAATATTCTGAAATACTGCTATTTTTTTTAAGTAATTTTCTTTGAAAAGAGAATCTATCTATATTATATATATATATATATAAACGTCTGTGAGTAACGCTGTCATCATATTGACGGTGGTAACGACCTGGCCAAACTATTTTGTATTTTTCAAAGATTTATTAACTTCTAAGCTTGGGAAATGTTAATGTATACACCGTAAATAGGTGGGAAAATGTACTTTCATTTTCATATGCAATTTGTCTGAAAACTGCATCTCAATTTACGGATTCTTTAGGGTTTTAAAAATTATTTCCAGGCACGAATTTTTTATTCTATCGTGTGCAGCCCGATTACAGAAGACGGACACATTTGCAATATAAAGAGCTGAGCATTTGTTCTCAACTGATATTCTATAACAGAATTAAAACTTCATCAATATAAAAATAAATAAATAAAATAAAATAGAACAGAAATTTAACAAATACGTTGAAGTACGTACACTGAAATAATCAAAATAAAAAGGGCTGCTGTAAATAATGAAATCTTTGGGGACTTCCTTGACTATAAACCCCTGACATGAGGCTAATGTGAAAATATAGCTTTTAATAAATTTAAAAACTTTATTTACACACATAATAGTTATTTTTTTATATAAAAATGCTTCTTGGTGTTGTTATAGGGCACCTCAAAAACATATTAAGTGTAAAAAATCTTTCAAATAAAAGTTGTTTTCACATATGTTGTGTTCATGCACAGCATGTTCTATAAACATGAAGCCCGGGAAGTCCGGGTTGGATCACCTAGTTATTATAACTATACTTTTTCAGTTTGTGACATAAAAACATAAAGAAGTAGTGTATTTGGAATCCTTTAACTGTAAATTATAATTCTTATTTATTTATTTAGAGGTTTTACATCCCTTAACCCTTTCGGCACGAGCGTCTTTTACAGAATTTTTTATCTTTTATCACTGGTTTTTTAAAACAGAAATTTTTGCCAAATTGAATTGGGAAAATGCTGAATTAAATAAAGCAAAATTTACAATGAAAATTTATTGGTGAGAATAACCACTGATTCTGAGCACGTTACGCGTTATGTATGCCGGTCACTCGTCCTCAAGGGGTTAACAAAAAGGTACATTTAAACTTTCACTGTGCGCTTAAATTTTTTGGACCAGCAGGTGCATAAAATACCTTTTGCGAAAGCGGTTAGGCTACTAAAAATGCATGATTTTCCATAACGCTAACAAGGGGCATATATAAAAAGACAAATTATGCATGCCAGTAGCCTTTTACCTTTAATTTCGTTGGCATTTAAGGGTAAAATGCATGATTTTCCATAGTGTTAACAAGGAGCATAAAAAGGCGTGATTTTCCATAACGTTAACAAGGAGCATATATAAGAAGAGAAATTATCCATGCCATTAGCCTTTTACCTTTAATTTCGTTGCCATTTAAGGCTACTAAGAATGCGTGATTTTCGATAACGTTAACAAGGAGCATATATAAGAAGAAAAATTATGCATGCCAGTAGCCTTTCACCTTTAATTTTGTTGCCATTTAAGCCTACTAAAAATGCGTGATTTACCATAACGTTAACAAGGAGCATATATAAGAAGAGAAATTATGCATGCCTTTCACCTTTAATTTCTTTGCCATTTAAGGCTACTAAAAATGCGTGATTTACCATAACGTTAACAAGGAGCATACATAAGAAAAGAAATTATGCATGTTAGTAGCCAGTTTACTTTTAATTTCGTTGCCATTTGTGAAAATAAACTTTCAGAAAAATCATGCTTGTAAAATTTACGATACCACACCTGTTGGAATATTAAAAGCAATTTTACTTCATGTTTTGACCGTTTTTAGAGTTTTAACACAACCAGGATTTTGTATGTAAAAATGGAGTTTTGCAAGCGATTTTTAAAACACATTCTGATGTACTAGAATTGTAAAAAATATGTTCACAGGCGAGTATCCGTTGACAATACAACATTTTAATATTTTTAGAACTTATTTATAAATTAATACATTCATTTTAAGCCATTTTTCGTTAGCCCGCCACAAGTGGTGAATTGCCAAGTACTCTGTGTAACTCATTCAATTCTACAAGAGTTGAAACAATAATGGATTTAATTATCCGCCAATACACGCTTGCCAAAATATGCCAAATGGTTTTGAAACGGAAATATTGAAACATTTTAAAGGCTAAAAAGTAGAAAATAAATTTTAAATAAAAAATAAAGAGCGCAGTACTAAAAAAAAAATCGCTTTTATCAATTAATAGCTTAATATTAATTAATTTACGATTATACGGTGAGAAATCAATATAGAAAACCTAAAAAAATAGTTTAAGTAGAGTTTTAATTTCCCCCTTATCATCCTATCTTATTATATATACACTGTAAAAAAATCCGAACAGTATTCCTGTAGGAATCGGAAAAATAGTTGCCCTTATCGTACCGGAAAATTTTCCGACCCAGCTCGGAATAAAATCCGTAAAAAAAAGGAAACATTCATTGAAACGGTACTTTACGGATTTTATTCCAATTTTACGGATTTTATTCCGAGCTGGGTTGGAAATTTTTCCGGTACGATAAGGGCAACTATTTTTCCGATTCCTACAGGAAATCTGGTCCTATTTTTTTTTTTTTTTTTTTTTTACAGTGTAGAAACAGAGCAAAAATTATATAATTCTTAATAAGTTCACTTGCTAGCGCTTTCAAAAAACGTAAAAAATGTCAGTAAATTTTTCGTAATCGAGTTCGTTGCCTACACTAAATTAAGCTGTTGTACCGGAAATGTTTGAGAAAAAAACATGAGTTACATTAAAAAAAAATTAGTCCTATTTTTAGGATGAACTTAAAATGCTTATTCCGTTAAGACCGGAAGATGTTTAGTAGAAATGAAAAGTTTGGAGGTTTAGCTCTAATTAATAGAAACATAATCGATTGAAAAAAATATTAAAAATATATCTGGTGTCATTCTATGCGAAGGAAGGATCTACGCAATTCTGTGGGTTGCAATCTCGACTTTAAATCGCATAAAAAGAAGAAAAAGTTGTTTCTTTTTCTTTAGGATCACCTACACAATTGTGTAGGTCAGGTCTTAAAGAGTTACAAAAGAGTGTTTTTTAAAACATTATTTAAACTTTACTAATTTCAATTGATGACAAATGAATAGAGTGATTTATTCTACCGAAACGTGTTAACTATTAGTTAGACTTCATACTTTTTTTTAGGGATCATTAAACCATGTAACAAATATATTTAACCCATTTGTGCTTGAATTATTTCTCCCTTTCTGGTAATATGTTTAATTACAACTACTATATATAAATTGCAAAAGTTATTACATAATACTAATATGAATATTCTGTTTGTATGATCGTTAAAAATGGAAAAACTAGAAAATAGGAATTCTGATTTTTTCAGAATTTAGTGTCGCCCGCGATGAAAGAAATATATATATGTAATATGGATATAGATAGTACAAAACATATTTCAGTTTTAAGACTTAAAGCACTAGCTTTTATTTTATATAAAATGACGTCATCCGCATCCTCTGAAGAATTCCTCTTTTACGATCCAGTCTTAAGCAACATCTACAGTAAAGTATGCATAGGACGCCACTATCGCTGAATAATACACAAATTAATAAAAAACAAAAAAACAGATGTCGTCAATCAAAAAACTCAACAAAAGACTCAGCTACCTAATAATTAACATGAACTTCATTTGTTTATAATATTAATATGGAAACTTAAAATTAAATATAGTTTATAATAGCTCCATGTTTTATCAGAAATCATTTATTTATTTAATTATTTGTTTCAGTTGTCATGGGAAAATGGCAACAAAAAGATGTAATTGCTATTTTCCAAGTATTTTTCCTTTACTTTATACAGAAATGGAGTACTTGAGTTGCGAAAATTAAACAAATGGTGCTAAAAACTACAATAAATAAATAAATAAATAAATAAATTAATTAATTAAAAAAAATAAAAAATAAATAAATAAATTGAGATGCAGTTTTGTAACAAATTGCATTTAAAAGTACCTTTTTCCCGAATACGACGGTATAGAGATTGAAAATGCGCGATTCTTAGAAATTAAAAAAATTGCAGGAGAGTATTTAATCGTACAATGATACATCTGATTTGTTTTACGACTGGCTTATACAACGGAATGTTATTTTTTAGAGACGACATTTTAATTGCAGTCCGAAAGAAATAGCATATCAGGGGCTAATAAATCCTTCTAAAAAACAAAATCATTTTTTTCCAAAAACTCAAAAGGCTACAATTTTGAGACGCTAGGCATTAAATGGGTTAAAAGCAATTTCATTTCGTATTATAACCGTTTTCACTTTCTCAGTTTTTTTACATGTTATTTTCTCTGATATTATATCGGTCATGTTGCTTTATTAACCAGAGGTCACTTTTACAATTTAGATTAAAAATAAATTTTAGTTTAGTTGCTAAAAATAATATTTTGTTGAATTTTTCGACCGTAAATTTTCGAAAAATTATTATGACGTGAATGACTCAAACTGTTTGGAAGGTTTCTATGGCAACTAGAACTGACTCATCACCTGCAGTCGCATACATTACGCATTGTAGCTTTGTTTTTGCTAAAATGAATTCTGATAAAAATAGTTAAATGCGTCGATGAAATATTAGCTGTTTATTACAAAAATATGCAGTTTACGTTTTTTCTAAATATACTGGGTGATTCAAAATAGAGGTTATGATGATTATATCTAAAATCGCTGAATATAGAAATGTACAGTTGTGGAAAAAAAAAATATACTGGATGATTCAAAATAGAGGTTATGATGATTATATCTAAAATCGCTGAATATAGAAATCTACAGTCGTGGAAAAAAAAAAAAGTAAACACCCCTACTAACTCCTCAACAAATTATCGTAGAAGAAAGTTACTGGTACCGAACTATTGGAAATAAAGTCTACTTTTAAATGACATATATAAAATTTGCTTAGGGGATCATCAACATATTAAAAGAACCCAAACTTAACTTTTTTCTATGGCAATACCCAATTTTAGCACGATATTTCAAATCTCCGGTTCAAACTATACATAGACACCAAATTTCAAGTCATTTGAATGATAAGTTTTTGAATTATAAACATTCAAAATTTAGTGCTTCTAATGTTAAATTACATTTTCATATTTATGATAATATCTCCTGAAATTATACTCCTAATGTGCTAATTTTTTGTGTAGCAATAATACTAAAATACCTAAACATAAATACGTTGAATTTGCAATTTTTTTAATTTTATGATAGGAATTATGAATTATGAAATTAATATTCGGAAAAATTATGAATTGCAGCCTAGAATTTTTTTTGACGGATTTAGATTTATTGACGGATTTAGATTTACATCATTTAAAAGTAGACTTTATTATCAATCGTGAGGTACCAATAACTTTCTTCTACGATAAATTTTTGCACAGTTAGTAGGGGGTGTTTACTTTTTTTTTCCACGACTGTAATTCCAATTATAAAATATACATTAAAAACAAGTGTAGCTTTTAGAAGGTTGTGTCAAGTGTAATTTTTATGGTGCTATCTATCTACATCACATCGTGTGTGGTTACGTCATACATAAGACATTATGTCATACATATGTCATACATAGGGCATTACGTCATACATTTCATCATGCATCATTCATGAGGTGGATATGTATCAGAATATGAAGGGTTTTTTTTTTACGCGACTTCTATTTACTAAAAATTATAGAATGCAGAATTAGCAGTATGTTATCTTGCATTTAAGACAGACGTAAGAAAAAAATTAAAATCTTTCACGACAAAAACTTATCGAGTAATGACACTTTGGTTTTATGATTTTTCAATGATTTCTGACACTAAAACGGAAAGTCTAAATTTTTAATGTCCTTTTTAGACACAGAACAGCACACACACACACGCACACACATATATAAAGAAAATACATTTTAATACACAACTAAAAATGATGTTACAGACAATTTATTAAAAAGTAATTGCAATTAAAAATATCCTATAATGGAAATGTTATGTGCATATGCATAACTGTACAATACATGTAAATATAATTAAATAATGAAAAATATCAAGGCTCTTTAAAGTTGATGTAAAGCTTTTCCATGATACAGTAGAAGCTCTTTCATCCGGTATTCTACGGTTCGGCACATTCTATAATCCGGCAGGCGAGCCCGTTTTTTTTTTTTTTTTCTATGACCGCTGTTGACTGGGATCACTAGGATGCGAGCATTCACAAGAAGCCCAGATTCAGGAGGTGGAATCGGATGAAGAAGGAGCCGTGGTAGATGAATCTAAGGTCTCTTAGAAACGCGCTTCTGATGCATTAGATACATTAACAAAATTCGCCTAATTGAACAAAAGCTTCAACGCTGCTGAACACATAAATCTGTGTATAATACGTAACGATTTTTTGAAGAAGAAATCCGAATCGCGGAAGAAACGTGATCAGAGACATTTTAAAAATGTAATGTTTATATTAACTTTTTATTACATGTATAATGTAATGTACATATACAATGCCCTATATGTACATCACATTGTACATAAACAGTATATATTAAATAATTGGATTTTAAGTTTGTATTCTTTTTCTTTAATGCTTACAGTTGTTAGAATGACGAAATATAAAACAGTATTTGTCAGATATTTATATAATTTGCACAAGTTTATAATGTAAGTGAACACACACACACACACAAAAAAATGCATTGACGTTCGATAATCCGACAAAATCACTAATTCGGCATGGCTGTGGTCCTGAACGTGCCGGATTAAAGAACTTCCACTGCACATTATTGATTTTTAATTCAGTGCATTTTAAAACTAATCTCAGATATAATTTCAAAAAGTATATTTTTATAGTTTTATTTCGTAAATAACTACACAGTAAAAATAAATACTAAATAAATCTTTCGTAATATACGGAAATATACAATAACCACGAACAACAATATATACAATAACCTCTCCCGAAATATCCATCATTCAGAAAAATATTCTTCATCTAAAAACCTCGGAAACCAATATATTTTTTATATTTAAAGAAGCATTTATAAAAAAAAAAAAAAAGCTTCTTTTATTGCACCTGATTTTCGGAAAAGTTTCTGAATAGAATGAATCAATGAAAAAATAAAATCAATTAGTATGAAACTATTTTCAGGTGTCATTTGATTAATATTTCAAAAAATGTTTTGATGTGGTATTCATGTAGCAAACAGATAAGGGGTGATCCATAAATGATGTCACACTTTTTTCAATATTTTTTACCCTCCTCCTCCCCTTTGTCACAAAATGTCACACTTCACCATACCCCCTCCCCTCCCCTTGTCACGTGTCACGCTATATTACGTAAACATATACTTGCAGTTCAGAAACAAAGCACTACGTTATAGGTCATATTTCAAATTTTATTTTTGAACTTTAACTATGTGTTTTAATGACATTTGTGAGCATAGCAATAAAAATGATTCGTGTACTTATTTTGTATGAAATAAGATTAAGGTTTACAACAAAAAACATAATTAATATGCAATAGTAATAAAATATTAATATGAAAGAGCAATTGAAAACAGTTGTATTTTAGAATTTGAAATGGAATTTAATATATTTGGTTTTTAAACCTTATATTTACTTTATGAACACAAAATACTTTAAAACAGATTGATTTTGAAGAAGAAGCCTCAATATTAGTTTTACTTAAATGGAATTGCCATCACATTTCATATGTCACATTAATATGAACATTTATAAAATTATATATTAAATCATAAAATGGAAATTACTCTGAATCATTTACTATTACAACACTTCTTCCCTCGGAGAAGATATATGCTGGTCCATAGAGTACACACGTACACAGGCATTTTGACATCACTCTCATCGTCGGAAATAGTAAGCCCTCTAATGTCAATACGATGGTAGTAAGCCCTCTAATGTTTAACCAAAATGTGTGATGTCACACTTCTTCTTACCCCCTCCCACCCCCTTGTCACAAACTGTCACAATTTCACCAACCCTTCTCCCCCCTCCAAGCGTGACATCATTTCTGGATGGCCCCCAAGAAGGTATAAATACAGTGACATTTATTTTTTACTTTTCATTTCGAATTAAGCTTTGATACCATAGAGAAATATTGAGAAACAACATTTCTGCTGCATCTGCCATCCATTGAAACCTATTTAATTACAAATACAGGGTTAGCGAAATTAAACTTCTGCCACTCAAAGGGCCCTGTAGGCCGTTCTACTGCTCCGAAGAGAAAAAGATTTGGGCAACAGACACTTCGGAGAATGCGCTCGACGTTTCCGACATAAAAAAAAAATAGTTTAAAAAATCGCTACCAGGTGGCGCAGTGGGCCACCACATGGCAGGAACTTATGCAAATGTCACGCGCGATAAAAGGAAGAAGTTCATGCCTCAATCAGATGAGTATTTCAAAATGCCGACGCTGCCGGAGAGAGCACTGCGAGTCAAACTGTACTACGGCAACGGGGAGAATACAGAGGCAGTTCTGAGAGAGTTCCGCCGTCTCAAGAAACAACGACGTGGACCGATATCGGAGCGTACTCTTAACCCCTTTGGGATGTAAAAGAGGATCGTCTTTTACGGAATTTTTAATCTTTTATCACCGGTTTTTTAAAACAGAAATTTTGCCTAATCGAATAGGGAAAATGCTTGGATTAAATAAGGTAAAAAATTTACTGTTGAGAATAATCAAAGATCCTGAGCACCTTATGCGACACGTATTGCTCGTCCCCAAGGGGTTAAAGACATGATGGTGAAATTCGAGCGAACAAGACAGTTAGGCGATTTGCCGGGAAGTGGAAGTAAAAGTGTATCAATCGTAGAGGATATTGCTACAGCGGTCGTGGAAGCAAGCACTGAATCGCCTCATGGAACTGTCAGTGTACTGACGATTTCACACACCCTTGATAAGCCCTTCTCCACTGTCCGACAATGCGTAGAATTCTGAACTTCTACCCGTATAAGATTCAAGCGGTTCAGCAAATGGAAAGGCAAGACCTGGTCACTCTCAAAACATTCGCGGTACAATTTCTCGAGAGAATGGCGGTTGATGATTCCTGGCCATGGAAATTATGTGCCTACTTATTGTCCTTATTGTGTTCCCTTTGTGTAAGACCACTGGTCCTTTAGTGTTTCGGGATCTCAGTTTGCCCTCTCTTCACACGATTACTCGTAGCGCCATCTAGTGGTGATTTTTTATAACTAAACTTTTTTTTTTCGGAAATCTCGAGCTCATCCTCCAAAGTGTCTGTTGTCCAAATATTTTTCTCTTCGGGCTCGTAGAACAGCCTCCAGGGCCCTTTGAGTAGCGGAAGTTTAATTTCGCTAACCCTGTATATTAGCATGACATGTGGGAATAAATAAATTTCCATTTTTGCTTTTGCGTTTCACTTATTTTAACCCTTTCAGGGAAAGAAAAATTCTGTTCGTAAAAGGATGAAATAATTGATTGACACCAGAATTTTAAATCGAATTTCGTAGAAAATAAAAACTTGCTCTTCTACAGTTTCATTATAAAAGCAAAATTTTATTAAAATATTCTTGGAGCCGGTTGTCAGTTTTGGAATTAAAATAAGTTGATCATGCTGCGTGACCACCGCCCTTGAAATATATATACATATTTATTTATTTAAGGGATACTCTGTGAGATTATAGGTATAAAAACAATTGATCCATTGCTTTCTATAACTGTTTGTATTTAAATTGTTGCTACCTACCTATTTTTCGAAATAAGGATTTTTTTTCAATTCCTACGCACATTAAGATAGTTATCGCAATATATCACCAATATCAATATTAACTCGTTGATATATTGCGATATTAAATTTCTGATACTGTCCAGCTTTACTGGACATGCTGAAAAAAGTGTGGGATGAGTTATCGTGCCGCTTCGACATCATTCGTGTTTCTGGAGAGGATCCCATTGAACATTTTTTTTGTTGAATTCAAACTTTCAATGTTATTTTTTATTTCTGATGAACAACAAGGTTGCACTTTTTTTGTGTTTTCTTTTAATAGCCCTGCAAAGTTGGGATATTCATTTATTCTTGTATATATTTTAAAAATTGATCATCAATTGCGCGGACAAAATCAAAACTGCTAAGGATTATTAAATAGTAAAATTAAATAGAGTAACATGTAATATTTTTTACACAAAAAACAACGTTCAAATTTGTAGGCATTACGGTTACGAACGTAGTCAGAAAATACAATTTTCATAAAACATTTCTTATTATCTGGGGAATATACTAGCATGAAGTTAGATTAGTTTAAAACAACAAAAACCATCTTTTTAGCTTTAATTTGAAATATTTTATTCAGAAATTTAGTCCTAAAAATATACGTTTCTGGTCGAGATACATATGGGTATATGGCTATGTTTTGGGTTTTTTAAATGGTGTTTTTAGAAATCAAATCACATTTTCTTGAAAAAAAAAGTACAAACTGATAACATGTACAATTTTAAAACTTGAAGCCCTCCCCTCTTTCAAATAAATTATTTTTGAGATAAGAAAATATTTGCCAGTTATAATGATTCGCTGAAAATTAAATATATAAAGATTTTATATACATATCTAACTTATGTACCCTTTGCGGTTTTACTGCCATTTACTGAGATTCAGATGAGTTTATTAGAGTTATAAATCATTTTAAAAGACATACGAATTAGGATTGTTTTGATTTTTTTGAAACAGTCGTAATTGCATGAACATAAATGCGAAACAATTGTTTTATTTACATGCTGTTTTGCCGCTCATTATATATATATGATTCATAAAAATCTTTATCATAGATGTTACGATATCATTACGATATTTTCATCGCTTATCATCAAATGCATGAAGAAAGTGAAAGGGAAACTCTTAAAAAATAATGATATTGTTTTGCGCATAAAAGATAAGTTTATCATTGTTAAATAAATGTATTAAAGTCACAAAACGGTTTTGCAAAATATTTTATTTTTACTGACATAATGTAAACAATTCTGGCCTCTATTAGGTTTCCGTATCAAAGCCAAATTTAATTTGACATAACTCCAACATATAATTTAAATAAAAATTACTTTTACTTCTTTTTACCACTTTCCAACTAATTAAAAAGTGTTTATGACTTCAATTTGTTTGGCTATCTGTCTGTTTGTCTATCTGGCCGTACTCGCGTAAATGACCCGGATTTTAATGTAATCGATATACATTATGACTTCAAAAATCCGGCATTCAGAAATCCGGCATCAAAATCATCTTTTCCCTTCCTTTTTACACTTTCAAATTATGGGAAAAGAAAAATAGTAATTCTTTATGAATTAAAAACTTCAAGATCGAAAGTAAAAATGTAAAAAAATGTAAAAAAATTGACTTTTATTTTTCATTTGTCAGAGGCGATTATTTTCTGGACAAATTTTCTGGGAGCTGCACTGTTGCTTAGCAAAGGGAACAACTTTGTCGAATGCATGGCATAATATATGGCCGGAATGAATTTTCAGCAACGGCGACATCAATGATGAGGAAGAATGTTCAGGCTTTCACATTTCCCGTGAAAAAGCCGCAATTTGTGAGCTGATTGAACACGCAAAATCTGAAAATGCATTAAGTGTCGAAAAAAGGGATATAGATCTTTGGCTAAGCATTGACGAAAATGCATCAACAACGAACAATTTAACAGAGAGTGAGATCGCTGAAGCTGTGCTAAATCCACCCATAATGCTAGTAGCAGCTCATAAAACAGGATTTTGTCTGAGCAGGTATAATTGTACAGCAGGGAAAATAAAATTTTAACATTTAAGACAGTATTCCGTTACAGACAGGTTCCGTTTTCATAGGGTTAACATGTATTATTATGTTCGGATTTAGAAGCCACTTTCCAGATTTATTTATTTATTTATTTATTTATTTTTGTCTCCTTGTCCTACTTTTTGTGTCACTCAACCTGACAACTTCAGTTGTCGCATAGTGTTGCTTCATCTTACTATATTCAAGTTTTTCGATCAATGCTATGTTCTTTTGCAGCCGCATGAGCACTTTACTTATCATTAACATCTTTTAAGACTGCTGCTTTCATACTTTCTAGTCCTTTCTAGTCTTTTCCACCGTTTCTGTTTACCTATTGTAAGTAATATTTAAATGGAAAAAAGTTCCTATCAACGTTGCCATTTATATTTCATTAAATTTTTTTCTTGCAGTGGTACTATAGCAATTTTCCACATCTTTCTTTAATCAGTTTTAAACATTTTTATCCATCACCCCATTTTACTGTAGCTTTACAGAATAGATTTACATTCTTTTTTATATATAACCATTAACCTTTCATTATGCACAGTGTATAATAAAAAGATTTCCAAAATCGTTAAATTAAGGGATCCTTGAGCATCTCCCTCCCTCACATTAGCTGGGTCAAGCCTCTCCACATAGCCAAGAATAGCACATTGTTATGTTAAGCCTAACTTACTGTGCAATATTTATGCCTGGAATGAAAGCTCGATACTTCTGCATTGCTTAAAACCTACTTACTTAAATTTCTATGATATATTTTATCTGAAAAAAGCTTACAAAATAGTTCTAAAAAACACAACTTTTAGGTTGAAATGCCTCACAATTGATTTTTTGCACACCTATTTCGATTATCTGTGTGAAACAAAAACTGTTGTTTGAGTATTCCAGTAGCTCACTCTAAATAAAAAGGAGTGAATAGTCACTCTACCGCAGAGTCAAAATATGCCCAACCTCTTGAGAGTGACTATTCACTCTGAGCAAAAGTGAAATTTTTGACTCTCTGAAAGAGTGAATAGTCACTCCTGGGAAGTGAATATTCACTCTAAACAGGGGTGGATAATCACTCTTTCGGAGGAGTGACTATTCACTCTTGCTAAAGGAGTGCGGTTTTTCACCCCTGGTAGGAGTGAATAGTCACTCTTTCATAGAAGTGAATGTTCATTTTTTATGGAGTCAATTCTTTTTTTATTTTGCTTTTATGGGCATTTTATAAGAATCACGTCTTTTACAGCATGCAATGAAAATAGATACAAGCGTGGTAAAGATTAGAATAAAATACTTTATCAGCAATATTTATTTAAATCATAGTTTGTAACACTAATTGAACTTTTAAGGAAAATATCAGTTAAAGTTACATATGAATTTAATTTAGATTACTGACAGAAATAAACTAATATATTTTATTCCAATTTTATCCTTTGTGTTTGCTTTTATTGCATACCCTATAAAAATATTACTTTTAAAGTTTTATAAATAACTTTTTAATAGGTGGATATTATATGTTTAACAATGTTTGATGTCGTTTAAATTTTGGTTTTAAATATAAAACCGTACTTTTTCCGTAAATTATTGCTATTTTTGCAAAGTCCTATTGTTCTAAAATATTTTTCATTTTTTTACTTAAAAACAATGCTTATAAACTTGCATATTTTTTAAAAAATGAGTTCTAAGTATGATTTAAATATTAAGAATGTGTATTTTTTTTCCGCTGTGATTTGCTTTTGTTTTATTTAATATGATCATGTAGTCTAAATTTTAAGTTCTCTGGAATATGTATATATATTTCTTTTAAACATATTCCTTAACTTAATCATGATTTCTAATTTTGGCCCATTATTGTTGAAAACAATACTTATTAATGAAACGACACGGTAAGTCATATTTAATTTAAATTTTTTATTCCCGTAGATATTGTATTTTGGGAATATGAGCAAAATAGATTTGATATGATGTTTTATAGGAAAAGATTGACCTAGGAAATAGAAAAAAATAAATATAAAAATAAACACATTACATTTATTTTTATCTGTATGAATTTTAATAAAAATAAAGTAAATGACTGCATATAAAAGTTCTTATTGTTTGAAAAACATTTTAATGTAAAAAAGTAGTTATTAATCTCTTTAAAAAAATATTCAGTCCTAAATTATGTAAGAAAATATGAACTTTTTAAAAAATATACTAAAGCTGTCTTATCGATAAACTTCAAAACAGGCATAAAAAACATTTTATTTCAATGCTTAAATATCATGTTTTATTTTTAGTGCCAAAAATTACGTGCATCAAAAACATAGAAAATGCGTTTAAATTGAAGGAAATTTAATAACTGATGCAGAATGTCTATAATTATTTTTTTTATATTACTCAGTCTCGAAATTTTGAAATCATAACCCGCAGAAAAATGTTTAGATACAATAAAAAAAATTAATATACAGTAAAACCTCCCTAAAACGACCACGTACTGTTCCAATAAAAATTGGTCTCTCCGAGAGGTGGTCTCCTAATGGAGGTCATGTTTAAATCTGGATTTTAATTGTTGAAAAATGGTAACAATGTTACTTAAATTTATTTTTCACACTAGGAAAAAATATAAAAATTTAAGTATCAAAATAAAAGTTTATTATATAAGTTAATTACTGCAGAGTTTAAAAAATGAACACATTGAGCTTTGCTTTAATTTTACAGTTTTATATTTTATAATTTTTATTTCCAAGTCCTTTCAAAGTTCAGTAAATAATTGCATTTTTTTTTTTTTTTTTTTTTTTTTTTTTTTTTTTTTTTTGTGGACGTGAACAAATAATGACGATTTCATTACTTTATCTATTTCTTTGAGAGTTTTCCGACACAACAGGGCAGAGGAGTTTATTAACCGCCAGTCTTAATTTGTAATCAGAGTTAAATTCATTGCCTAAAAAGGCACAAAGGGGTTTAAACACTTAAAAGTTACCGGGATTAAAAAAAAAAAAAAAATCTAAACTTAGTTTAGAAGCTTGATGAATAATGCGCTCTCCGGAATTATTTTTTTAATAAAACCTTCTTCAAGCGACCAGGAAAAACAGAAAGTTTTTCATTTTCTTCAAAGAAATCGGTCTCTCATGGAGGGGGTTCAACTGGGATGGTCTCTGAATGGAGGTCAAATTAGTATCGAGCCTATGGGAATAAATTTCGTTCCATGAAAAAATGGTCGTTGAGGGAGGTGGTCGCCTAATAGAGTTGGTCGCACAGGAAGGTTTCACTGTACCAACCTTTTCGTACTATCATAAACATAAAAATATCATATTTAAATCCGAAACAATAATAAATACTCTTAACTGTATATAATCCAAAATCAAAATTAAACAAAAAAAAAAAAAAAAATCTCATAGAACGGCAAATTAATGTTTTCGAAATGTGTCTGCTACGATTGAGAAAATCTATTTTCACTTATGAGTCAGTCATCCTTTCAAACGAAAGCGATAAAACTGCTTTAAGCGATAAAAACTGCCCGAGCCCGGCCCAGAAAAAGGTTAAAATATCGGCCCGATCCCGGCCCGGCCCGACTGAATTTCAACAAAACATTAATTTTTTATTTTTTTGAAGTGTTAAAAATCTGGAAAATGCTATACAGTAAGATGGAATTGTATAGAAAAGAAAAAAAAAATGCGTTATAGACAAGTTCTCTTCTTAGCGAGTGTAAATGTATTATATATTCTTTTCTTATTTATTAGTATATTAATTATATGCATGGATCAATACGTTAGTGAGTTTAAAACTGGGTTTCCTTATACGCAGGTTCTTTTCGCACGTTTTACTATGTTTTAATTTAGCTATATTTTAATAAGCGCAGAAATCTAGTGTTCTTTAAAAATAATAAATTTTAATGTTTAAGGGTAGAATAATGAGGCTTTAAAAATATATGCATTTTTTGCAAACATTTTTGGGGCAGACCTAATTTTACTGTCCTTTGAATAGACCAGGCCACGCTGAGACAATGATTTTCATACGGGCTGGGTCAAAATTAGGACTGAAAATTTTGGGTCGTAAAGACTCGGAATGAACCAGTCCCGGCTTTGTACAGGAAAAGAAAGGTAGGCTCGGCCCGAGCCTTCAGAAAAAGTGTGGCCCGGGACCGGCCCGAGTTCCGTGCGTGTAAATCGGCCCGAGCACGAGCCGGCCCATGCAGATCTCTAGTGCGCATTCCATTGTTAAAAGGATTATATATCAAACCGCTACATGATGAAATATAACAGACAATCACTTTTGAACACTAACGATCAATCTTTTTCTATAGAACATACCACTATTTAGTGCATAATCTTAAGATATCTACACGAATAAATGGTTAAAATTAAATAAGACTTACCTTTTTTTATGTATTCCATTAAGAATAATTTTAATGATATCCTAAACTGTTAATCCTAAGATGTCGGACCAGACGAAAATGTGATCATTTTACTTATCTTACGAGGGCGCTGACGCCTTGCTGTTCTGATTGGCTAATAAGCAATGCATACGTAAGCCACTCTTTCGGGAGTGACAACTTCACTCTCGGTAACGGAGTGAGATATTGCACTCCTTTCTAGAGAGTGGGAAATTCCACTCTTTAAGGAGTGTATTTTTACAAAATTCACTCCAAAAAGAGTGCAAAGGCCTGTCACTCTTTCAAAAAGTGAATTTTTCACTCCTCCCAGTTTTAGAGTGTAGCTTTGGTTGACACCTATTGATAAAACTCTGAAATTCTTATAATGAAAACTGATGGATGGGTCAATCCTCCCCTATGGGCAACCCTCCCTAGTCTCTCCTAAACAAATTTCGTAGAGTTTCAAATAACACAACTGCCATAATAGCGTAACGCATTCTATGTATTTACCACCCATAGACGGTAGTGTTATCGGATTATTTTGTACACCCCTGTAAAATAACTATCAGTATTATACAGATCATATTCAAGAAAAACATTTCTGTTGGTAACTATAACAACATATTGGAAATATATTAGTTAGACATAAATCACCGTTCTACAAACCTTACGTTTCATAAAATGTTTCATAAATTAGTTTCACAAAATCTCTACGTAAAGTCGTTTCTGATAATCGTTATATTAGAAGTTGAATATATATGGTAGATATATATATACGTATATAAGGTGCAGTAAAATTCCGTTACTCTTTATCTTAAATCTCTTTTCCTAATCTAAATTACTTGTCTCCATTTTTTTTTCTCTAAATAAGAGCCCCCTTCCTCCCTTTTCAGACGCCAAATTAAGCTGCATAAATGACTTTAAATAAATTATTTTTATAAACAACGAAATTAAAAAAGTCCTTCCGGCCAGTGCCGGGAGGAAGAGGTAGCTTTCATATTCCTTATTTTAAAAAAGCCAACTTATATTATTCAAACACACGAAGCTCAATTAAGTGGAAACCGAATGTAGGAGATTCAATTTTAATTTTTATCAATACTAAATCATTATGAATGAGAATTTCGCGAAATTAGTCAGCTTTATCCAAGCTGCTTTTATTTAAAGTAACTTATATTTGGCTGCTAAATTCGGCGATTTCTTAAAGTGCCTGCCATTTTAAGACAACATGGTGGATGAAGCTAACCAGTGAACTTCGTCGAGACCTTAGTAATTGCTGTGCACATGCTCACTCGCATCGGAATCGGTTGATATATACGAGTGCTGCAGGCAAAAAATCAGATTTTTCAAAATGTCACCCACGTTAAAAATTGAAACTGCTATATATGGACCATTTTTTAAGGTAAAGACAAACAAAAAATGCTCCTGAATCCTTATATCAAGGTCCAATACTTAAGAAAGAAAACTTTTTCAATTTAAAATTTTTTTGCACCTCAGTTTAAATATAATTTTTTTTTTAATTTAATGGCCGCCATTTTGAAACAAGATGGCTGATGAAGCTGGCCAGCGAACTTGGTCGAGATATTGATGTATACTATCCACATGCCTTCTTCCATCGAAATAGGCGAATACGTGTGGTATCGCGTGACAAATACAAGATCGTTTCAATGTGTTAGCCATGATAGAAATTCAAAGTGCTATAATTCAACCACTTTTTAAGATATAAACAAAAGAACAAATTTTCAGAAACAAAAACTGCTCCAAAATCTTTGTATCAAGGCCAAACACACAAAAAAAAATCTTTTTCATTTTCCAATTTTTTAATACCTCATTTTAAATTTTAAATTAATTTTTTTTTAAATGGCAACCTTTTGAAACAAGATGGCGAATGAAGCTGGCCAACGAACTCGGTCGAGACATTGGTATGCACTATGTACAGACCAAGTTACATTCAAATCGGTTCATAAATACGCCTGTCATCGCGTGACAAAAATCAGGTCGTTTTAAAATGTCAGCCACAATAGAAATTCAAAATGTTATAACTCAGCCATTTATTTAGATATAGATGAAACAAAACCTGTTCCGGAATCTTTGTATTAAGGTCAAACACATACAAAAAAAATCTTTTTCATTTTCTAATTTTTTGGTATCTGATTTTAAATTTAATTTTTTTTTAATTTTTTTAAATGGCCGCCATTTTGAAACAAGATGGCGGATGAAGCTGGCCAACGAACTCGGTTGAGTTATTTGTATGTACTATGTACACACCAAGGTACATCTAAATCGGTTCATAAATACGTCTGTTATCACGTGGCAAAAATCAGGGCGTTTCAAAATGTCAGCCACGCTAGAAATTCAAAATGCTATAACTCAACCATTTTTTAAGATATAGACGAAACAAAAACTGCTCCCGGATCTTTTTATCAAGGTCAAACACATAAGAAAAAAATATTTTTCCAATTTTCAATTTTTTGGTACCACATTTCATATTTAAATTTTTCTTAAAATTTTAAATGGCCGCCATTTTTAAACAAAATGGCGGATGAAGCTGGCCAACGAACTCGGTCAAGATATTGGTCTGTACTATGTATAAACGAAGTTACATACAAATCGGTTCATTAATACGCCTTTTATCGCGTGACAAAATTCAGGACGTTTCAAAATGTCAGCTTCGCTAGAAATTCAAAATGCTATAACTCAGCCATTTTTTAAGATATAGACGAAACAAAAACTGCTACGGAGTCTTTGTATAAAGGTCAAATACATAAGAAAAAAATATTTTCCATTTTCAATTTTTTGGTACCACATTTCAAATTTAAAATTTTTTTAAAATGTTTAAATGGCCGCCATTTTGAAACAAAATGGCGGATGAAGCTGGCCAACGAACTCGGTCGAGACATTGGTATGTACTATGGACACACCGAATTACATCCAAATCGGTTCATAAATACGAGTGTTACAGTGTGACATAGGTCATATATATATATATATATATATATATATATATATCAATTTTGAACGGAGGGTGGTTTCGGGTCTGGGGGTCATGATCGATGAAAATATACCAAAATTTTTTTGAAATCGCTTTCCTCCGAACGGCTGCAATAGGTAGCTTTTTGTAAAGAAAGCTACCTAACAGTCTTTACCTGCTTTATTCTAAATATCAGTTTTTACCCCCTTGAGGGGCGGTGGGATATATTTTATACCACCTACGATTAATTTAGATTTGCACCAGAAAAACTTTATGAAATTTTACTTTTCTAACCTTGGTGGAAAAAAGATCGGAAAATTGCGTTTCCTTATTTTGAAATTTTTTTTTCTAAATTTCTGGTGGGAATTCAGCATTTCACAAACGTAATTGCTTGCCCCTCAAGGGATTAATACTTTTATAATTTTGTTCTGTTTAGTTAAAGTATTTATTTAACTCCATGCAATTGATTTAACTTTTGGCCCATTTAGTAGAATAAATAATAAGAACCGCGGCTCCCAGAAAGGACTATTAATGCAGAAAAAAGGAAAAAACCTTCCTGCAACAGAAATTTGTGCTATTATGATTTTGTTCATCTCGTGCTCAGAATTAAAAGCTATATCTCCAATTTTTGAGGTAGATGTATTTTTTTTTCTAACTTTTGTTACATTCGTTTTTAGCTTTAACTATTGTTTCTAAAATAAAAGAAAAAATCTTTCAAATTAAAAAAAGGCATAAAAAGTTTATAAAAAGCACAAATTTATTTGTTTGTATACAAGTCTTGAAGATAAAAAAAATGTATTTATTGAAACCTCTCTTACATTGGTTTTGCATTTTTTTTAACTCGAAATAAAACTTTCTATTTTAATTTTTAAATTGATTTTTATCATGTCGGCTGAATGTTCTTAAAGATTACACATTTATTTTTAAAATACTACTTTCGAGTAACTGTATCTTAAAAAAAAAGAAAGAAAAATCATGCTTCAAGCATAGATTATGAAACACTTTCCAACACATTCAGAATAATGTAAAAAAACTTCGTAGTTGAATAAGTTAAAATATTATGTCCAATTCAACCATATAGAAACTCATAACACATTTGAAAATCCGATTTCAGCTGTTCCCATCTACAATCCGAAAATTATCCGAATACTTTGAGCAGCACTGCATATGATTAAAACAGTTAAATTTAAAAACAAAAGTTTTCTCCTCTGACTTGCGATTGCGTCTAAAAATGTTTTTTTAAGTATCATATTTTCAAAAATATTTTTTTATAATAATTAAAGCATGTAGGATAAAGTTATTTTGCTTTTTTTTAAACTGATTTTATTTCTTTTCACAAATATTTCAATATAAAACAAAGTGTGTCAACCCTCCCATATAGTGGGTCAAACCTCCCATATGTGGGGAGCTTTGACTCATTATTTTCTCATGATTAAAATCAATTATTTTTCAAATTTCTTATAGATTACATTAATGTAGAAATTTTATTTTGATAACTGATTGTATAACGAATAAAATTATAGATAAAACTTTATTCTACGTTCAATATTTAAAAAATAAAAAATCATTTTGTAAAAAGAGGGTCAACCCTCTCTAGTCTCCCCTATGTTACTGAGGCTTATTATGGCATTTTCTAAACTGAAAAAAAAGCGGTGTAACATTTAAAGTTCTTTTACACGGCGGCACAAAATAATTCAGGTTCATTACGCTTTTTTCTATGACTTTTATTTAAAACTCGAAAGTTTGTGCCTGATATGAGAGCTACACAATATGTTTTTCTTGTATTTTTCGACCACTTGGGGGAAGAGCCCTGCCCCATATCTTCTTATAAGGTTTCCCGTATAATAATAATAGTAATTTAAATTTTTGGGTATAGAAAGTTCAAATAAAATTGATTTTACTTGATATTTAAGGGAATCGGGAAAGCAAAATTCAACCAAAAAATGGATTTTTACTTTTTTATATCATTAAATAGTTTAAACTTTTATCTTTCCAACGATGTGTCACACATGTTTATGCATAAAAAAATAAGTGTTGAAATTATTCATTATTTTCTAAGAGTACTTCACAGCTTAATGGCCATTTAAATCTTTAATTGACTTTTTCTCAAAACTTAGATTTTTCATGTTTATGTTCCCTTTTTTCAATATCTATTAAACTTAAGAACTCAGATTTTTTTAAATACTTATATTGTGTTATATTGTATAGTTTTACACAGGATTTAATGATTTGTTGAGAATTATTTATTTTAGGCAGTGAAATCTTACCAAAAATGCTAATTTAAAAATGACTTTAAATAAATAATTAATAATTAATTTTGAGTTTCACTTAGAAAGGAAATAGTCTGTTAAAATACGTAAATCATGTTATTCTAACTACTCTAAAAAATCTAGACCTCTATCTTTCACCATTTCTGAGAAAAAGGTACATACAGTTGGTGAATTTAACATGCCGGAGATAGGGCTCTCCCGGTCTCCTTAAAATAGTTTTGGAACTATTAGAAAAATTAAGATTAGAAATTTACTTAGCTTATATTAATCTTTATTTTATTGCAGGATGCGCAACTCGTCCTGACCAAAATGAGGTTCGTGTTTTCATAACCATATCTTCCATAACAGTATCAACCACGAACCATGGTATTGTCAAGCGCCAATTGGAGTTGAATTGGTTCGGCAGTCAGAATTATCCCGGTGACAATGTGGGTATTTACAACGTTGATCCACAGCTCCAGCCAAGAGCTGAGCCCATCTGTTCTGTGGATCCCTCTCTATATTCCGGTGGTTATTACCGAAGTACTGTGGAGTTACCGGTGACGTTTTTCAACCTTACCACTTTACGAATAGATCCTTGTTTAGGATATTGGGCGGCTTATAAAACTAAAAATGGTAAGTTATTCAATTTAGCAAACTTAAAGTATAAAAATTAATGCTTTACTTCTTCAACATATAGATTACTTCACGTAAAAATCATTATTCTTTCATTGATAATTATTGTAATCTGATTCTAGCGCTATCTAACGCTTGTATTCACTATCTATCTCAATTGACTGTTAAGTGTGAAAACCTCGCTCGAACAAAATGTCGTTCACCTTTAATTTGATTGGACTTTGACCGCATTCAAGTTCGATTAGGTTAAGGGTAAATATTGTTTGAGCCAAGAATGTCGTGGTTAACCGGCAGTTGATGTAGATGGAGAATGCGAGCATTAGTACTGTACAGAAGATTTCAAAATATTTAGTAACTTAACCGAGCACTAACTAACGCACTTGAATAACATAAAAGAAACAGCAAAATAATACAACGGAGCAGCGACATTGACAATTAGGGGGACATATATACTGCTTAACCCTTTATGTACTGAATTATGAATTCATGAAAATTTTATCTTCTAAAGCATTTTTTTGTGTATTGTTTAAACTACATTAGAAGATTTACATAATAATTTAATAAATTTTAGAAGGATTGAAGGATTTAGAAGGATTAATTAAATCTGAATTTATAGGGATTTTGTGCAATATTTATAACCCCACTCAAATCTTTTATTTTAAATATTTTTCTTAGTATTTTGATGAATTAGGAAATGTACAAATGTAATGTTCTTACAATAGAAATATAGACATATTTCTGAATTGAAAAATGCCCCCCTCCCCCCTAATGCCAAGAAAGCTGAAAAAATGCAAAGGCAAAAGAAATCATCCTTTAAAAAATATTTTTGTTTTGAGTAACCAATAATGCTTTTGGTACAAGATAAAATAATACATCTCTAACTCATTATAAACTGCATTACAACTAATTGATGTATTAAATGAATTTTATAACAAGTTATTTTAATGATATTTGTAAGTACCGTCAGTAGATAAAGGGTTAACATTAGAACAATCATTGCGGTGAATTTGACAGGTACCAATTAAATATATTTTGAGTAGAACCAAGTATTTCTTCATAAAATAAGTCAATATTGTGACATTCAGAAATAAGTTATATGTTTAATTTAAGTAGATTAAGTCATTAAATAATAGTTCCGGTTCAAATTATTTTTATACGACTTGAGTAAAATTTCTAGTAGTTCTAGTGTTACGAGACTGACGGCGATCAACAGTCTGTTCCAATGCGAATGCGTTTACGCAGAATTTCTTCAGTCCTTCAATCGAGTAATGGAATGAATCGATCCCCGACTTTTTTCTTCTTCTAACAGGATTTTTTTTCATCATAAATAGACCTGGGAGCGAGTGCACAAACCACCCCCTCATCGAGTTGACGGCTGAAATTCCAGGATTAGTTAAATCTCGATTCACATATTAAAATGCAACTGATTTGCCAAGTCATATCTTGGTGGAAAACACCTGCAAATCTGATTTTGGTGGTTGACTGGTAGGTTTACCATTGTGTTTTTCTATTCCCAGTCCTCCATGTTTTCATATTTTTGGGTGCAGGAAAACTCAATGATAAATCTACCTATCAATCACTAAAATTCAGTCTGCAGGTGGTTTCCACCAAATTATGACTGGGCAGGCCAGTTGCATTTTAATATGCTAATCAAATTCTGTCTAATCCTGGAATTTCAACTGTCTACTCGATGAGGTAATGATTTGTGCAGTCGACTCTCGGTCTACAAGGTTTCTTTCGGTCAAATATTTTCTTAATATCTTTCTTCATTGCTCTCTGTTTAATGCCCTTTCTACCTTTATCTTATTTTTAGTCAGTCAATGAGTTAAAGATAGTATATATTTTTAAATTTATCCATTTATATTTATATTCTTTAAATCCTCTACCCGCCCTTTTCATTATCTTAAATATTTCTATTAAAATCCCAATATTCTGTTAATATTGTTTGTTATTATTGACTAAATATCGGTTGCGAAATTGCCAAGTCTTTTTTTCTTGTTATTGTGCAGCACTGGCATTACTGTATGAATTTCTCCTACATAAAGCCAATAAATGTTTCATTTATATTACATTAAACCGGTATTGGTTTATTACCAGATATATTTTACCTTTTAAATAATACAATAACAGAATTTTACATAAGTTACATATATCTTACGCATAATATGTAACTATCCCAAAGATTTCTATGGTTAAGCATGCTGCATTATGCATGTAAGATAAATTACAGATATAAAATTCTTATTGCGATAAATCTCATAAAATTTCTTATTAATTCAAATAATAGACAGATAACTTTCATTGTAAGAAACATAATTTCAATATTATTCCGAAATGAATGCATAAATTGCGTCTATTACATAGTAGAATGTGATTTAATATTTGTGCGGAAAAAAATGATAAAATAACATTTGACTCTAACAATATGATAAACATTTATTTATACACTATTATTCTTCAGCTGTTGCAAGCGTTCCTAGCATTTTCTGTCGAAATCAATATTAAGGAGAACAACAATAACAACAACAACAACAAAAAAATTAGTGCTTTCTGAGCCCGGTGTTACCCAACACCAGATAAAAATATTTATGTTCAAGGTTGAAGTTTCTAAATATAAAGAAATGATATGGCTAAATTACATATCTGGCTAAATTATGTGATACATCGGACTGGGAGTAAAATTTATAAACTGATTGTGCATAGAGAATTTTTCTTGGATGCTTAACATGAACAATAAACTAAGAAAGATCATTTATCAAGATTTCCCTAGAAGCCTTAATCTGAAAAAGTTGCTGTTAAGCGGTGTTACTATTTTTGTCACGTGATACATATCTATTACATAAAGCACAAACTTTTTGTCAGTAACACTGATGTCATGATGTCATAACGTTACGTCATTTAGTGATGACCGGGGCTAACGAAAAAGACGGTCTACCGTGCTTCTCCAATTTAGAGCAGTCACATGACGTTCCCGGTCTCAGCTGAGCTGAGCAAATCAATTGACTGAATAGATTAATGTCCCGGCTTTAGATTACTATCCCATCAGAACCATTTTGTAATTCAACAAAATTCGTTATTTTATCAAGCAGCGGCAATCATGATTGTCAAATCTTATAAAAATTTCAAAACACTAGCATAATTTTAAGTATATTAAATAAAATTATTTGTAAAGAGATATAATGCTGTAAAAAGTGAAAAAGAATCAACTGAGCTTTTTATATCCTAGAAATAATTACCGTAAACACGCCAAATTCACAAACGACATAAGAATGATTTATTTAACACATAAAACTTCAAAGCTATAATACAATTTTAAGCTATTGAAAAAAAAAATAAATAAAATGATTGCTGAAAGAAAAGAGAAAAATAAGTGAGGTTTTTTTCCAATCAAGATTTTCATACACTAAATATTAATGTATCCGCGCTAAAATTATAGATGGTCACCAGACATATGTTTACTTAATTTATAAGATTTTGAAATCTTTAGTATAAAAATAAGTATTTAAAAATAATTAAATGTGTTTAATATTTACTTCTGGGTAGAAGATTTAAAAGCAAAAATAAAACAGTTTTAGCGCACAAAATATCGAAAAATTGAAAAAGAAACCAAAAGATTCTAGGCCACTGAATTATAATTGTAAAATCTTACAAGCATTCGAAACCACTTACATCATTTTAAGAATATCGAATAAAATAATTGATAAACAGACATAATTTGTCAAAAGTAAAAAAAAAAAAAAAAAAAGCAACTCAGCTTTTTATACTCTAAAAATAATTATTGTAAATAAACCGAAATTTAAGACTGACTATTTAAGAATGATTTATTTAATATATAAAAATTTCGAAGTTTTAACACAGCTTTATGTTATTAAATAATTATAATAATAATAATCATAATATAATTGTCTTAAACAGATAACAGTGAGAATTTTTTTTCAAATGAGCAGTTTATACTTTAAATATTAATATTTCTGTACGAAAATTATACACGGTATCCGATACATATTTAATTTAATATATACTAATATAAAAAGCTTTAGTATAAAAATAAGTACTTAAAAGTAACTTAATGTGTTGAAATCTTTATCTCTGGGAATAAGAGTTAAGGACCAAAATAAAACAGTTTTAGTACACAAAACATCTAAAAATTAAAACTTTTTCACCAAAAAATTTCTGAAGCAGTAAAAGTATGATTGTAAAATGTCATAAAAAGTTCAACCCCTGGTATCATTTTAAGTATATCAAACAAAATAATTTGTAAGGAGATATAACGTTGTCAAAAGTGGGGTAGAAATCAATTGGACATTTTATACCCTATAAATAAACATTGTAAATACCCCCAAATTAAACAGGACTACTTAATAATAATTTAAACAATGTCAAAGATATAAACATTTCAAATAAAAAAAATAATATAAATATGAATAAAAATTTAAAAAATATAGTACACTTTTAAGTTATTAAAAAAAAATAAAAAACATGATCGTTGAAAGAAAAGAGAAAATAAAAGTATTTCTTTTTTTTTGTTGTTTTTTCCACGGCCAAACTCGATCCCTTATACGGCCGTAACAAACAGTCGAAACCCCTTTGTTTTCGGAAAACCATATTTTCGCTCCGGAGAATTGTAGGGGGCGCTTATAACTACTATGTCTAATGGGGAATTTCCTTATCTTTCTCTACTCTCCTTACTCTACTCTTGTGTTTTTTTAAGTATAACTTGAATGAAAGTTATGAATTGATATGTCCGAGACTAATTAAAAGAGCTTTGTGGGAATGTGACTTAAACGAGCATATAATAAATATATGCTCGTTAACATGTGCAACATTTTTGCCCATTATTTAAAAAAAATATGGCAAGGAACTTTACAAATGAGGCCAATTCATCTTCATATAAGAATTCTTTATCAAGAAAATTTTTAAAGTTTACTTAATTTTAATTTTATAATTTTTAATGTATATTTTATTGTAAAAATTCTCAATGTTTGAAATATAACCGTGAAATTGAACGTGCATATATCTACAGATACATTTATTTATATGAGTATGGTAGTTTATAGACTTACGAATTAATATTTTTAAATTCTGAAAAAAATATTCTGTAATTTCTAACCAGTGTTCTGAACCTTCTGCAAAAGCTATTCTGGGAAGAATGGAGTACATAATATTGAAAGAAAAAAACCCGACTTATTGATTCTTTAAAATAATGAAACCTGTAAAAATTATTATTATTTATTTATTTATTTTGTTTTCTTGTATTTCATGATCACCACTCACAATTTACTGAAAATCGTTCGTAATGTACAGATATATATATTTTGTAAATAATTAAGAATCGTGTAAATATCCATACTTTGAAAGAAAAAAAAATCTATATAATTTGATTGCGGGATATTTGCGAAAAGGCTTGCTTATTTTGTTGATATTATGAAGCATGTAAATATATTTTTATTTTTATCGTATACTTTAATACCGTGACTGTCCGAAGTTAAAATATTTAATTTTATCTGTAAGTGTGTTGATTTTCTATATCTATATGCTTGTAATTTCAGATCAAACATATAATGGGCAAATGCCAAATTTATCGAAAATTGTTTGCAATGTACATATAGCTATATTTTTTAAATAATTAAGAATCGTGAAACTTTCCATGATAAAAAAAAAAAAAAAAAAAAAAAAAAAGGATATGATTTCTTTTCAGATATTGGCGAAAAGGTTTGCTTATTTTGTTTATGTTATGAAACATGTAAATATATTTTTATATTTATCGTATACTTTAATACAATGACTGTCCAGAGTTAAAATATTTAATGTAAGTTTGTTATTTTTCTATATGCTTGTATATTTCCGATCAACACATATAATGGCCAAAATTATTGAAAATTGTTTGCAAAGTACATATATTTATATTTTTTAAATAATTAAGAATCGTGCAAAATAATCGATGTACTGAATATTGTGTAGATATTAAAATAATAATAATAATAATAATAATAATAATAATAATAATGTATTATATTTTTTATACTATGACTGTCCAGAATTCGAATATTTGATTTTACAATTTCCCTTAAAATAAAATTATTTTTTTATTTTTTTCCTAAACATAATATAAATCTATAATAATTATTATTATTCTATTTCCCAACACACTTCATTTTCTGTACCTCCTATGTTTAAAATTATTGAAAAATTGTCCGCAATCAACTTTATATATCTATATTTTCATCCGAAGTATGGTGTAAAAATAATTAAATGTTCTAAAAAGTTATCCTGATTTGACTAGAGTTTGGTTTTTTGAAAAAGTTTTGGTTATTTTTTTATTTTGAAACTAATAAATATTATTAATTTTTTTTTTTTACTGTGTATTTTACAGTCAGAATTCTCAATGTTTCAAATAATCAAAAATTTAAATGTAAATAAAAATAAAAATTTACTTATAATTTTTGTTTTTGATGTTATAGTAGAGTGTTAATTAAAATATTTTTAATTGCTTAAAGCATTGGTTTTATTTATCTCTAAATCTTTTAGTTTTTCCTGTTTATAGTATAAAGAACGCCGAGGAAAAATATACATATAATATATATGTTTTATAACGCATATAGAGCGAGGTTTTTCGTATTTTTATGTGTAAAAGTAACATTTAATAAGCATTATTTATAGTAGAGAAACTCTATTTACAGTAAGTATTCACACCATCTGCCGGTGAGAGTAGAACATTAATGATTCCGAAACTAAGGGGAATTGTGAAGACCGTATAAGGCAGGCGATCGAGTTTGGCCGTGGTTTTTTTCAAACAGGATCTTTATACAGTAAATATTAATATTTCTGCATGAAAATTATATATGATCATCAGATACATATTTTATTTAATATATAAAATTTTAAAAACTTTAGTGCAAAACTAAGTATTTTAAAAAAATGTACTTGATATTTATTTCTCAGCATGATAGTTAAAAACGGAAGTAAAGCAATTTTAGCACACAAGAATTTCTGAAAATTAATATTCTCGCATTGAAAATTTTTTCCCAAGCCTTGGAATGATGATTCTCAGATCTTATAAAAAATTCAAAACACTGACATAATTTTATTGTATATTAAGTAAAATCATTTGCAACTAGGTATAAGTTATCAAAAGTGAATAAAAAATTCAACTGAGCTAATTGTCCGGTAGAAATAATTGTAAACACACGATAGACTAAAGAAGGATTATTTAACATATAAAAAAAATTACAGCTGTAGGACATTTTTAATTTTATTGGAAAAATTACGTCAGAATAGTATATTATTATCTACTTAAATATTTGCTAATTCTTTCTAAATTACGATTTTACCGAGCTACGAGCTGCTTTATTTCGCAAAAATAAAAATTATCGGCGTTATGGTCTAGTAAACTAAAGAAATTCAAAGAAGGACAGCTTTACCAGTAGGATTTATATAATTAAATGTTAATAAAAGCTTCATTTGGATGTCAGCTTTTCTTGCAAAATTTTCGTAAAATTATATTTTAACAAAAGGTTGCAGACGGTAAAAATTGTATCGACCTCTGACGAAAACATAAAAGTCTCATCTTCAGAAATTCTTCTTGAACCAAAACAAATAAATAAATAAATTACAAGTAAATAAATGAAAGTAACATTTTATTCATTTGATGAAAACATAAAAAATATATGAATTATTTAATAAAACCAAAACTCAAAAATATCACAGGGTAAGGATACCACGAGCTTAATGTTCAGAGCAAATAATATTCTTAAAAATAATCTGAACTTAAGAAAACCTTTGATTTGTTCTTTTCCTGCTCATATTAAAAAATGAAAAAACATTTAGAATAAATAGTGCAGGCAAAGAGTAATTCATTTAAAATAAATTATGTTTACCTAAAGAATACAAAACATACATATCATATGAATACATTACATTACTAAAACAGTAAAATGGCTTACTTACATTCAATAGATTAGCATAATGGTGTATCCAGGCTCTCGTCATATTACAAATTGATTAAACATTAATAAGTAATGTCAATTTGACAAAATTAAAATAAGATATCTGACTCACAGCGAAAAGTGTCTTTGCGCAGCACTTAAAAACAAAGTAGTAGAAATCCTTTGTTAAAAGCTGCGCGACAACGTACGTTTTGGACATTTTGGTTAAGACCGCGACTGCCACGTGACTTTCAACTGCGGTAGCCCTCTACGTTAACCCCGGTGATGACCCACTTCCCCTTGAATACAAGGCCTGCGCTCTGATACAAAAATGGCGTTTGCCGTAGGTGGATTTTTTTTTTTTTTCAACGTTTGTCCTTCAATTTCAATGCCAATAATTTCTAAAAGTTTTCTCCGTCTTATTTTTCTGAGATTAAATAAGTCAAAGAAATCTTTAAAAAATTATTTGTTTCAAAATTCAGAGGACAGTACATACTGTTAATGGGGCACAGGACCTTTGAGTTTGTCAAATCGATCAAAACACCGTCTTTTTCAAACGCAAGAAATTTCGCATTATTTCAGGAGATTATATATTTATGAAAATATTGGTATCGAAGAATTTTCTGGTCCTGAAATTCCAGCACCCGTACGAAGCCTGTTCAATTATACTCACGTCTATAAATGATGATAACTAAAAAAATAATGCAGATTTTTTAATAGGTTTTTTTGCATATTGTTCAGAAAAAAAAAATCAGAATAAAACAAAAACCGAAAACTGATTTTTTGAAAATTTAAGGGTCCTGTAACCCCTTAAATAAATCCGCCTATGACCGCCATTTTTATGTCAGCACTTAGGCCGAGTATTCAGTGAGCCACAGCCCCCTGAATACTAAGAATGAGCGCTAACACAAAAATGCCGACACCCGAAGGCGGATTTTCCCCCACGTATGTACGATCCCCTAAATTTAGACACCAGTATTTTATAAAAGATTTTTTTGTCTTGATTAATCTCAGAAAATTAAAGTGGAAAATTAAAAAAAAAATTATTGGTACCAAAATTCAAGGGACCGTAGGAACGCTGAAAAAAATCCGCCCTTCGGCAGCCGCCATTTTTGTGTCAACGCTAAGACCTAGTATTCTGGAGGCGGTGAGTGACCGGTGGATGAGTCATGGTTTTAATGTAGGAAAAAACTATGAGATAGATGCAACAATTCATTGCAAAGCATTCTTGCATACAGAAATGCATGAATAGAGACATATATACACACCCCCACAAGCATGAGCATGAGCCGGAAGTTACGCATGCGCATACCAAATCGGCGACAAGATTGGCAATTCCTGCTAAAACATTGCCATACAGTATTTTAATTAAATATAAGTCACCAAACAAGTTCAACTTCACACTAAATGGTCAAATCAGCGAAATTTCCACTGAAACCCGTTACATAGCTGCCAACTTGTACGGATTTTTGCTACCACTAAAATATAACAGAAATTTCTGCCTTATTTATTATCAACATTTACTGCAATTCGGCGGTTGAATTAGGCAAAATTTTCCATTAAATTTTAGTGGTAGGAAAAATCCGTACAAGTTGGCAGCTATGCCGTTATTTCACTAAACTATATTTTGTTAATTAATAAACTAACATTTAGTGAAATACTGTTCTACTTGACGAGCTTTCATAAGGTCTAAATAACATCAACTCATTTTACTAACCATTTGGATTTTGCCTGAGAGTTTTTAACTATGCCTTTCTAATCATTATTTACTATCAGATTTTGAAAGCCAAAAATTTCCAAAAAATATGCCTTAAAAATAACATAAAAATATTTTCAAAAATGGGAAAACATGCCTTATAAATTTAAGAAACGGCTTCAATATTTTCTAATTAGTAGTACGATTTATAATTTTGCAATTAAAATTTATTAAAATTTTTTTCCAATGTATTCCTTTATTACACAGCATACGTGCTTTTATGAATTCTCATTTAAGGAGAAGTCCTACTTCTTTTGATTGATTCTACTTCATTTTTATGGGTTTTTATTATTATTATTATTATAAAGAAAAGAGATATCACCATCGCAGTTTTTGCACTACATTCATCAACATTTTATTTATTTATTTATTTTTTTTTTTTTTGTAAAAACAAAAAAATGATTATTATGTCTTTTGTAACTGCAGATGCTCTCGATGGACTTCTAATCAGGAGATCGTTTTTCTCCACTCACAAGCATCTCAAATAAATTTGGTTACCATATTATGAAAGAGAATTAAATTCTTTGTAACTCTTTAAAAAGTTGATTTTTGACAACATGGTGGTCAATTGAATAAATAAGGTCACTTTTTCGCTTTCTTTAGGTGCGTTCGTAATTATATAAATACGTAGCACCTTTAGTCGTCGTTTATCTGTCTGTCCGTCTGTCCGCATTTAATAGCACAAAAACTACCCAACCGAATGCTTTGAAATGTAATCTATATAATCGTTGTAGAATTTTGTCAAGTCATTTCAAATTTTATGAAAATCGAATAAAAAATTAAAAAGATGCTAATAACAGGGATGAGATTCTTCCAACTTTTATCGGAATTTCCGACTTTTCTTAAATTTTTGATTTTTATCTGTAAAAAAAAAAAAAAAAAAAAAAAAAACGAAAAAAGAAAAAAAAGACGAATTTTGTCGTTTTTTTCCTTATGGCAGCGGAAAAATACGCCAAACAATACACATAGCGCCAGAATTGTATCGCATTTTCTCCGGTATTCGTTGACGAAATTCGCGTTTTTTTTTCGCGATCTTTTGACAGAATTCACGTATTTTCCACGATCTTTTGACGGAATTTCGCGTTATTTCCGCGATTTTTTGACGAAATTCGCGTTTTTTCCGCGATCCTTTGACGAAATTCGCTTTTTTGCTGCCTTTTGACGATTCACGTTTTTTCCCCTCTATCCTTTAACGAAATTCGTGTTTTTTCAGCGGTTCTTTCACGAAATTTGCGTTTTTCCGCGAGCCTTTGCCGAAATTCGTTTTTTCTTCACGATCTTTTGACGAATTTAATTTCGCGTTTTTTCCGCGATCTTTTCACGAATTTCGCGTTTTTTCTGCGATCTTTTGACGAAATTCGTGCTTCTCCCGCTTTTTTTTTTTTACGAAATTCGCGTTTTTTCGCGCTCTTTTGACGAAATTCTCGTTTTTCCGCGATTTTTTGAAAAAATTCGCGTTTTTTTCGCGATCTTTTGACAAAATTCGCGTTTTTTTCGCAATCTTTTGACAAAATTCGCGTTTTCCGCGATTTTTTGACAAAATTCGCGTTTTTTTCGCGATTTTTTGACGAAATTCGCGTTTTTTCTACGATCTTTTGACGGAATTCGCGTTTTTCAACAACCATTTGACGAAATCCACATTTTTTTCAAGCCCTTTGACAAAATTTGTGTTTTTTGCCTGTTTTGTGCAAAATAAGATTTCGCGCGGTCTTTGTTTTTTACCAAACTTTAGCTTACGCGTATTTTCAGACTTTTTGTTCTTTACCCACTCTTATGCCTGTAATAAAAGTTTTCTCCATTCTTTAAAATCCTATCATACGTAATTCAATAATATACCATGATACGTACTGATTCTAGATTGTTATAGTGATGACGTCCCATTTAAGATGGAGTCCTGTTATTTCCATATTACTGAATGTAATATATATAATCGTAATAAATTTTTCATTCATGAATTTTTGCATTTTGGGTAAAGTGCCCATATTTCGTCCCCCTTAACTTCTCCGCTTCTGCGAAAGTGGCGCCACTTATGACGCAAGGCTCAGGGGACGGATTATAAAAGTGGTCAGAATTGATAGTTTCGTTCGCCAAGACGCATACAAAAATTAAAGACGGAGGATTTCCTATTTTTAAAAGACCTGAGTTCTTATTACGTCGTTTGTGGAACATTATTTACTGTACTGTAAGTTTTTATTTCTTATTCATTGCATGTATTTTACGTTGGTAAGATGCTGACAGTAGCATACAGTGAGTTTTAGGACGCTCAGTTCATCTTACGGGAACTGAAGCTCCATCATATTGGGAAGTTAGAATGGTCCCAATTTCGTCCCCCTTGCATTTCTTATTTTCGTCCCGGGGACGAAATTAGGAATACTTTTTCATGACATTTTTTTCAATTTTTTCCCTCATGTTTGGATGGCTAATGTTTCGTTACTTTTTCTTCCACTGATAATTAGTACGTTTCTTTGTGCCTTACTTTAATGTAAATTAAATTTCTTACTCATTTAGAAATAAATTTTGTTTTAGTTATAAGTTAAGCCTCGGCGTATTGGATTTTTGGGGGGGACGAAATTGGGACCACTTTTTTCCGTTTGCATTTTTTAGATACTTTTGAAAAAACAAGTTTTCGCAACGTTAAAATTTTTTCTACGATATTTGTCTAAGTTTCTATGTGCGTGGGTAGTTAGTCTATCTAAAATCCAAATTTGGTAGATTTTAACTGAAAATTACAACTTCCAAGGGCTTAAAATAACTGGGGAATGAAAATAAGGCACCTTACCCTAAGAGTGCAACAGTTATTGCACTAAGATTTGAATATTTATTATAGTACGAACGCTGTTATTTGCCACGTTTGAAGTACAATTTCCGACTTGTGGTTTTTTTTTTATACCTTTTTCTGAGTTCTAAAAAAATACTTAATCAATAAAGTTTGTATTTTTCGGTTGTATAAGCTACAACAAAAACCATTAGCTTTCTTTCAAATAAAAAAGAAATAAATCGTTCGAATAGTTCTGGAGAAAAATGGTCGCTCAGTTTGAAAACAGGGTATCGAGGAAAACAAGTTAAAAATTTTGCAATAGCGTTACGTTCAAGGAGCTGCGTTACATTCAATGAGCAAAAAATACTGTAAAGAATTGAAATATCACGAAACCGCTTTAGGGTGGAAACCTGCATATTTAAGGTAGGCAAAAAATTCAAAATTAAAAAAATCGAAAATCTTGACGCAAAGACGTAGAATCCCTCTTTAATAATGATACTGACTTTTCTCGCATTTATGGATTCTTTTTTAACACTCTCCAACAAAGTTGAAAAGTGTTTATGCATTCGGTTTCTCTGCCCGTCTGTTCACGCTCTAACTCCCGTAAATATACTCGGATTTTCATGCAATTGATAAAGGTCATTTAGGGTCACCAAAGTATGTTTGGTGACGCATATGAAGTATGTAGGATTAATAATTCATTTACAGGGGCGCCCAAAAGTATTCCATTACATTATGGTATAGGGAAAAATCGTTTGCAAAGTATTTTAATGACATTAGGCTATTTCAAATGTATTGAAACTGATATAAATCACTGAATTTCACTACGATCACGTTATAACAGGGCATTAATAGCATTTTTTATTCATTTACATGGACACACAAACAAAATCGGTTACTGTACAGTACTGTTTTTGAGTAATAATTGCTGGGGAGTACGGTTTAAAAATCTGTATGCGCCTTTAAATGTAATTAATTTTTTGCATGTTACTCGTTATATATAAATTCTATACCTCATATACAGGGCTGCACAAAAGTATTCACGTACCATTTTTACCACGTATCAATTACCTACTTATTAGAGGAAATTGCTGAAGGGTCATTTTCAACTGAAGTACATGTATTTATTAAGTAAACTAAATTTTTGCATGTATGTAGTTAATATATACAAATCTATATAATATCATATACAGGGCTGCTGAAAAAATTCGGATAATTTTACGATTTTAGATGGGAACAGCTGAAAAGGGGTTTTGAAATGTGTTATGAGTTTCCATATGGTTGAATTAGACGTATCATTTTAATTTTTTAAACGGTGCAGTTTTGTTACATAATTCTGAATGTGTTGGAATTTGTTTCATAATCTATGCTTGACGCATGATTTTTTCTTTCTTGTTTTCTCTTCAGGTACTATTCTATCATCATCCTGCTTGGAAATTCATCCCTTTTGGATGCAACAAAACAGTCTATACCTCCTCAACTTGACATTGCCAGAAATCATGATACCCGGAAGTCACGACTCTGGAAGTTTTTATTTTCATAGAGAGATAGCGCCCATCACCAAGTATAAATATGCCCAAGAAGAGACTATATTCAATCAACTCGTCTACGGGCTGAGATACTTTGATTTGAGAATTGGATACTACAGAAAGACAAAAGATAAATACTATATCAATCACAATTTTCTTAGAACGCAACATTCAGTGAAATCTGTTCTGCATCAGGTAAGAAGTCACACTTGTTCCATGATAAATTGAAGCGTTGAGAACTAGAGTAAACCAGCCTGAACAATTGTGATTTTGAGAAAAATGCTTTTCAAAATTTGAACTCATTTTTGTCAGAGCCAGAGTGGAGAAAAATTCGTTAGCAAGCATATATCGGGAATAAGATGGCAGTGTCAGAGTGGATCAAGCTACTTGATCCACATCCGTCTTGATTTCGAGAACTTGATACGTTGGACCATCTGTTAAACTGGCTTTATCTGTTGAATAGTTTCGAACTTAATCAAATTCGTTTTACTGGCCAAAAGATAGCATGACATACAATGCTTTGACACTTCAAACTTAATTTTCACAAAAATATGGGAGTGTCCATTCCAGTTCTCAACGCTTAAATTAGTTGCAAGGTAAAACAATAAATTTCGATGAATGTGTTTTATATTTCTTCGTAATAATGTCTGTCAAAGTTATGTTTGCAGTGCATTTTTGACAACGACTGTGCAGTTTATGAAAATTGCGGGCAAAGTCCTCTTGGTATTGCAAAGAGAACTGCACTCGTTACATGGGTTTGAATCAGCGACGTTTCTGCGATCGACGTTAAAGTTTGTAGGACAGTTGTAACTGTTCTACGCCGTACTTACCTGATCTTGTTCTAGCAGATTTCTTTCTGTCCCCGCTCCTGAAACGACTTTTCTAAGAAAATTTTACGATCCAGACATTCAAAACCATGTGACGAGTGTTCACCATACGATATCGAAAGAAGACTTCGAAGTACTTTCAAAAACTGCACAGTTGTTGTCAAAGTACCTTACAAATGACAGATATTGCTTCGAAGAACACAAATCAATTTCTTGATTCAAGTACGAATCATTTGTTTCTGTACACATTCACCGGATTTTATTGTTAAACTTTGTAGTTTCTAAAATTGGATACATAAGTGTTAAATTTTAAACTTTCATGTCTGCTTTTGGAAGCGAACAAAAAATAATTTTTGGCGAGTTAACGTAGATTACTTTTAGAAAAATATTCTTCTGAGGTATTTTCAAATTGAAAAAATGCGCTGAAGAATGCAGTGACTAAAAGGTTCCTGAAAACTCAATAGAGATATATGCAGCTCTGTAAAATATTACAGTAACGTTTACCGATCTGGAAGAACTGTTTATGTATATTCAGTGTAAATTCATAACTAACCATGATTCTGAAAACTATTCCCTTATCTTAGAAACGTTTCGCAGAAAAACAAACAAGAAACCATAGAAACCAATAGATTTTCCAAAATTAATACGTAGAAATACGTTGATATAACCTTTTCCGAAATTTACGGGTAGTAAAGAAGACCTGTTCATTTTAGAAACGTTTCTATAAATTTGTGTACCCCAGAACCAATTACACAAGCTTGCGATGGTTGTGCTTTTTGACTTTTGATAATTAGTTTTTGTGTATTTTTTAGTGCTCCGAAAATTAACTTCATTCTTAAGCATCACTTCAGGATGTCGCAAATCGTAAATTTCAAAGATAAAATGTAAAAAAATAGCGAAAATCTGATACTATAAAATAGATGTGATGTTTTCGTTTTTTAACTTTTGATAATTGATTTTTTATTTTTTATTTTGTTGCGTTGAATCCGAAAATGACCTAATATTTTAACCATCACGTCAGGATTAATTTGCAAATCGCAAATTTCAAAGTTAAAAAGTAAATAAAAAATAGCGAAAATCTGCCGAAGCACTTTCTTAAAGCCAAAAGAAGGCAACTGTTTTAAATACATCCCCGACAAATTTC
Source organism: Maratus speciosus (assembly GCA_963932465.1). Classification (NCBI taxonomy): domain Eukaryota; kingdom Metazoa; phylum Arthropoda; class Arachnida; order Araneae; family Salticidae; genus Maratus; species Maratus speciosus. Next base: position 180,108,303 of record OZ010793.1, read on the forward strand.
CAGCCTGATAAACCGCCAAAATAAAAGAGGACACCGAGATGAACCCCATGGAGAATGCAAAAGGAAAAGAGCGAGGCAGAGCATGAGCTTGACAAAGAAACTTCCACACATGGAATAAAATTGTAATGATTTTAAATACACAATATTTTACATGTGTAGTTGTAAAAATGCATAGTATAAGCCAAAAGATGATTACATTATTATGAAAAAAAGTTTTACGTCTATTTTATAGCATCAGATTTTCGCAAAATTTCGACTTTTTAAAATTTTTGCGATTTGCGAAAAAAAACTGACGTGATGGTAAAAAAAATGAAAGTCATTTTCGGATTCAACGCTACAAAATACTTAAAAATGAATTATAAAAAACTATAAAACACAAACAACACATCTATTTTATAGTATCAAAATTTCGATATTTTCTTACTTTTTTACTTTGAAATTTACGATTTGCGAAGAAACCTTGCATGATGGTTAAAAATGAAGGTCATTTCCGGATTCTTCATTACAAAGTACGTAAGATTCTCTCTATTCTAAAAAAAAGTAACTACCGCTGTCACCGCCGCCGCCGCCGGTTTTGATTTTTTTGTGACCAGAGGCCTTTCTTCGTTAATATTAACAAAAATAATGCATACAAAAATATGAAAATCGGTGGTTTTATACAGAAATGTTTGATAAACACGCTGATGCAGACAGTTTTCAAATCGAAGAATTATTTTAAGAGTTATTTAATGCTAAAGTTGGACAAAATCGTTCCACTAAAAAAGTTTTATAGCAGCAAAAACTATACATGGCAGTGTAATCATTTTTAGATCATTTTATGCGTTAGAATTTGCCGGAGTGCAGATTGCATTAATTTTTTTATTTTGACTCATTTTTCAGGTTTCATTTCTATTTTAAATTCAAATTTTCAGCATTTCTAGAGATATTTTTTACAGATTTCAGAAAATTGTACTAATTTAAACTGTTGCCAACTGTATAAAAAGCGCAAGCAATAATGTTTGCTTCAAATTAAAAATTTATTTACACGTGACTATTATAAACAGGAAAAAAAACTTTCAAATTAGAATTAAATAATTACGTATAAAAAGCAGGAACTTATTAAAAATTACGTCATAAAAAGTATACACGTGAATTTTAAAACAGAAAGGATATTGTAAAATAATAAATTCATTAACATGCGTTAGAAGTCTTAGGAGAAATTACGTCATATTTACGTCACATTTTAGTTATTACATAAAATGAACACAAAATAATATTGCAAAAAAGTTTAAATTTAGAAATTGCGCTAGACATTTATTTGATATTTTGAGAATTTAAAATGTCTCATTTAAAAGAACTTTCTTTTCGCTTTGTTAAAAAATACCAGGAGACAAAGACTCTCTTTACTTAATTCCTTTTATATTAGCTTATTTTGAAATGTTGTTACACGTGTATACGTCATGAAGTTATTTTTATTTCGACGTTTTATTTGTGTTTTTATTAATGTTGTACGAATTTATTTGTTCTTTCGTTATTTAAAATAAAAATTATATCAATTTGTATAATTTGGCGAGTGGTTTGGCGATTTATATAATTTGGCGAAATTGATCGACAGGATAATCAAGTAGTACCGCAGCGAATTTGGCGTTAAAATTCCCCAATCAAAGAGAAATGAATAGAAATTCGTTTATAGGGAGATCGCCACTGTTTTTTAAATTATGATTCAATCTTTCGAAATCTTTTTAAAGCCGATCAAATTAGCGTGCATTTAGAGTCTCCGGTGTCTGGACGGGGGTTGGCGAGCGTAGCTCGTAGGGGGCCGAGCCCCCTAGTCGATTAAAAAAAGCTAAAAAACATGACACAACCCAAATTTTGCAGGCTAGTGTTATTTTTTTCAGGTCCTTTCTCAAAATAATTTCGAAACAGTAAGGTTTCCGAAATCCGGCGTAACGACTAGGTTATAGTGAGTTCCTGTACACACTTTTGTTATTTTAGGGAGATTTTTTTGAAAATTTTTATAGTGTGGTTTTACTGCACGCTATCTTCTTTATGTTATTTACAGTGCGTCAAAGCTTCCCCACAACAGTATTTTATTCGAATCTTATCTATCTTACTGCCTTGTATAATTACAAGTTACGATAAGGCCAGATACACGGACATTGAAAGACGCATAAAATTATTAGGCGCGCGAAGCGAGATCAAAATCTCAAAATTTGCTACCAGTAGCCACGATATCAATCTGTAATGTAAATTATGTACACCGTGGAGAGAAAAAAATATATTGAAAGATTAGCGATAGTGGTTCTACATGTCTATCTGCTTCTGTGTTCCAAGAACTGATAAAGTAATTTCTTGCTGATATGAGAAAAAAGAAAAAGATGAAGCGAATGATAAAAAAAGTTGAAAAAAAAAGACTAAATAAAAGATAAATTTAAAAAAGGAAAATTACATATCATTTTGAACGATAATTGTGAAAAGTTTAACAGATAAAGAGCTCTTTTACAGTGTGTTAAGCATGTTCTGTATTTTTTTTAATTATTCCCTCTTATAAGGAGACAACAGTTGTTGTGAAATCACATGTAAAGCAACTGATATTGATGTACATTTTCTCGGGAACTATTGAAGCGATTTCAATAATTTTTTTTAATAACTTTGGCAGGAGTTTAACTAAGGGTGCACAACCGCAGGCCCGCGAGCTAACAAGCTAGTACTCTTTTAGTAGAAGATAATTTACTTTGTTTAATGAAAGAAACTTTCCGTACAAGGATTAAAAAAGATTAAGACTACAATATGAAAATTGAGGTGGCAAAAGACTTTCCGGCAAAAAGGTGGTGCAGCCCTAAACAAAAATATAAATTGATAGTTCGGCAAGAAAAAAAAATGCAACAATTATATTAATTAAAAGAGCCTAGATTTTTTTTGAGAGCCCTTTTCGAAATTGCGGATCTATACTATTTTTTAACACTTTCCAACATAGTTGAAAAGTGTTTGCGAGTTGTGTTTGGCTGGTCGTCTTTCTGTCCGTGCTCTAACTCACGTAATTATACTCGGATTGCCATGTAATTGATATATATTATTGAGGTTTACTATAGCATGTTCAGAATTGAAAATGAAGTGTGTGCGATTTATAGTTCATTTACAGGGCCACTCAAAAGCATTCCATAGAAGATAGAAACGTCCATGTAACTAGTAGCTGGCAAGAATAATCCAGACCTTAAATAGTAGGGAATATAGTGACACCTGAGTGCGCTGAAGGATTGGCATCGTCTATCCATGCTGAGTACGATATTGTAAATGAGATGGTAAAGGATCGCGGCCCATTCTGCTTATAGCGCCAATCGCAGCTACGGAATCGTTGCTGATGACCTGCTGCCAACCATCAGCTGAAAATTTCACACTTGTGTTGGGTTGTATTTAGGTCCGGGGACTTTTAGGGCCAATCCATACGTTAAATATCCTCACTCTCCAACAGCTCTGCGGCAGCTACTGCACACTGATGTGAACCGTTATAGCCCATGAAAAGGTAATGAGCCACTACACCTCTAAAAAAAGACGAACGTAAGACATGAAAATCTTTGTAAAATATCAGGCATTAGTATTTAACCTCCTTAGAGGATGTGGAGGTCACAAGCCTGATACTTCTCAAAACAAGAACACCGCCACCTCCAAACAAGTACCTTTCGATGATTTGGAGGGGTGATTTCATGCTCCCCGCTCTCTGCATGCGTACATACGTCCAGAATCGCTTGTCAGACTAAAGCAGCTCTCATTCGTAAGGAGCACTTGACCCCACTGCTGATCTGTCCAGTTCTTGTGTTCCTGGCATCACAGAAAGGCGTCTCCGATGAGCAGGCGTTATTGACACACACCATATATGGACCACGTGTGTTCGGTAGCACGACAAAAATTACTATTTGTTGTGCAACTACACATTTGTGTGACTGGGCGAAAATGTGATATTGGGCGTCCAGTACTCCGTTGTATGGGTTTTGCAATTTCTCTTGCTGTCTGCCGCCTGTTGGGCAAGATACCTGTCGTCCGCTGCTGTAGTTTCCAGTGGGCGACCAGTATTAAGCCCTCGGACAGCTGTTCCTGTCGTTTGAAATGTTTTCCAAGCTCGTGACACGATGCTGTGAGCGATTCCGAACTCTTCAGCTCCACTAGTTCCACTTCGACATTCTTCTAATTTCCCAATGATTCTATCTCGTGTAAAGTCACGCAGATGTCGTCTGCAGGATTGCTTGTTAGACATATCACACGCAGACGTATCACATTCGACGTCATTCAAACCGATCTACACCATTCAATAGCTTTCACACAAATCTAAGCGTTTACCGCGAGCGTGCTTTATACGCATCTATAACTCACACAATATGTCAGGCTGCCCGCATGCGCAAGCCCTACCGTTTCGCACCCTCGTCGATCTCCTGACTGGTCTTTCCGTCCGCTCTGCCATTTCTTTCCGCTGTTATGATACTTTCTGTATTTTGAAATCGTTATAGTAATTCCCAGGAAAAAACGATATCTGAATGTCAGCTTTTTTTTACACTGGCCTCCAAAAGTTAAGGTACAGGGACTGGATGCTTTCGATTGCACACGTTTTGTCAAATATCTACAAAAATTATTGGCGAATTGTTCTTGAACTTCTGGGATGAAAAGAACATGTTTGATTTCATATTTCTTGGTGAAGATTTAGTCGGGAGGACAATTAGGGGGCTAATAATAAATTTAGTCAATAATATTTGCGATCAACTATGTAACAGAAAATGCTGGAAATGGTTTGTCACTGTGTTAAATGACTATTTGGGTCTTGTTCAACGTTCGTGTGCATTTGTGTAACAAATGCATACAAACGTTGAACAGGACCCAAATAATGACAAACCTTTTCTAGCCTTTTCTGTTACATAGGTGATCGCAAATATTATTTTATTATTAAATTTATTATTAGCCCCCTAATTGTACCCCCGATAAATCTTCACTGGGAAATATAAAATCAAAAATGTTCTTTACATTCTAGAAGTTCAAGAACAATCCGCCAAAAATATTGGTAGATATTCGACAAAACCTGTGCAATCGAAAGCATCCAGTCCCTGTACCTTAACTTTTTTGAGGCCAGTGTATATGGCATTTCGCATTTCACAATCTGTTTGCTCTCTCTCAATAACTCAAAACTATTTGTGATATTCAAGAATATGAAAATTTCAGTTATTGTTTTTTGAGTGAATAAGAATCGATTAATATTTTTGATTTTTCAGTAAATGGGATCTATCTTTCTGATGACATCCCTTCCCAGGCAGTCGCATCCTGAAAATTAGCTTAAAACTTCATATTAGAGAGCATTCTCAGAATATTTTTTGTCTTTATGCGAAAAGGAAAAATGCTATTCGATTTTTTAGTATTTGAAACCTTCTCTCGATGTCGCTTCCTATTGTTGATCAGTAGATACCATGGATGAAACGGAACTGAGGGTCGTTGATAATAATATACTGTTAATTTCAGGAGTATGCTTTCACATGCAAATATGTTTGTGATCGTTGAAGATAATTTATCGCTAATTTTAGAGATATGCATCCAAATAAAAAAATGTTTGATGATTGATGATGATAATTTACCGTTAATTTTATACGCTTCTAATTTCAAAAATAAATAATGACCGTTGATGATAATTTACATTTATTTTCCGAGATATGTTACCAATTGAAAAAAAAATAATGTTTCAAATGCTGTTCTTCATCAACTTAGAAGTTCCTAAGTGAAACTAATTTTTTTTTAATTTTAAAAGTTATGAAATAAAAATTTTTATACGGTGCTTAGATCCCAAAAGTTATAGTTAGAAAAAACATACTCCATGTGCTAACAAATAAAACAATAACAACAAAAATCCAATTCTTTTACGACTAAAACTTACGGAGTTATAAAATATTGAAACTTAGTAATTTTAGCTGAAAACGATATAAAATTGATAAATAAATAAAGTTTAAAGTATCTTAACTCGGTAATTTTTGTTTAATTTTATTTAGATTATTTGTTAGAGTATAGAGAATGTTTTTTTAATTATAATTTTATAAGACCTAGAGGTCATATGACATTTAAATTTAGTAACTTTTATAAAGATTATGTAAATGGCTTTTAGGTGGAGGACAGATTTGAAGAAATTTTACATGGAAATATACATCTAAAGCTAGTTTAGGAATTAGCTATTGATCCGAGATAAGAAAGGACACTATAAATAATCGCAATAATAAAATAAATAGTTATTCTCCGATTAAGGCAGCATTGATAATAAAATCGAAAGAATGGATTAATACTGACGTCAAAGTGGTCTCTGGAAGCATGCTGCTTAGATTAAAAATGAGACAAAAAGAAGTATTTTGCGATCCATAAGTTCTGCAATTTATTGCGGTCAAAGATAATATGAAAAGAGGAAGAGATTGAAAACAACTAAAATTTTAAAATGACTTACGTATTAAGAGCGTGGTTTCAAAGTGGATTTGTTCTTATCTATCTCGTATAATGACTGCGAAGTTAATCATGGAATTAAAAGAAAATTATCATGGAATGCGCCTGATATGTTATATTATGCATGTTCTTGATTCTAACTTCATTTGATTAAATTTAGAAGTTTGAAAATAAAAGCTGTTAACATACTGGGGAGCCTATCAAACTTTTAATTATAATTTCGTAAAGATTGGTATCTTAAAAAAAGTTTTAACGTGAGAGTGAGAAAAAATATAAGAACAATACAACCATTTACGAGATACCGGCCAATTTCTACCATGAAACCATGCATAATCCGATTTTTTCAAATGTGGTATCATTGGAAAGTTCTTACTGTCTTGCAAAGAGGATCAAGAAAAGCATAGGCATTAACCGTCTAAATCCAACCGTTCAGTAGATACTCTATATTTCTTCTGTGACGTTATACAGAAAGGAAAACGGAAACCCGCGTTCATAAAAAGTTTTACTGTTGGAGAATTCTTGTGATGGGCGTTAACTAACGATTAACTAGCTCATTAAACCTAAACTTAAATTAAAAATGACCTTACGATTAAAATGAGATTCTAATTTTCGATGGAGTCAACCTCTTGCTTTTGTTCTTCTTTACCAGGCTAACGAAAAAGACAGGCTACTGCGGTGCGCTAGGCGTGTCTATTTTTTCAGACTGCCTGAGTCACGTGATGCTCAAATTCACCAATGCAGATGCGCAAAAACAGAATTACGTGACTCTAGCGGTCTAAGGCGAAATGTACTGCGACAGCCTGTCTTTTTCATTAGCCTCTAATTCTTTAAGTATGACGTCTCAGAAGAAATCGTCCCGTTTCACGTGAACAGAGTTGGATTGAGGCAGATAGTTAGTATACTTATTGATCATCGTGGCAAGTCCCTGCCAGCGATATAATTCTTGAGAAAATCCAGAAAAAACAGTTGAATATCTACTTTTAACAGCACAGATGTGCTATATCCATTTTTGCTAGAACGGGGATAATCAAACAGAAGCTTTTTCACTTGCGTATTCGAAAGCTAAGAGCAATATTCCTTTTTTAGGGCTCATTTTATGCATTCCAACTTTGCAGAAGTGTTAAAACCAAAAGTAGGCGTTTAGAGCTATATTTACTATAAAATTACTTAATGTAACTTCCAGCTTATATTTCTCGCACCAAAAAAAAATATGTTTCCAAGCAGTAATATGTATGAAGTGAAATAAATGCCACCAAATATTATCATTATGTTTTATTAAGTAAGTCTGGTTTGAACATGTTTTTTTTTTAATCTGAAGATTATAAACCGGCATAGAACATTTGTATCGGAGGATTACACATAGTCCTACATTTTTATAATGAATTAGTAGATCTTATATTATAAGCATTCTGAAAAATCCTGCTAGGAATTTTCCAATAAGGTCTTTTTTTTTTCGTTTGGAAGACAGTAATGATTAAAAAATGTAAGTATATCAAATTTGCAAATTTTGGGCATATTTCATTGTGTTTCAAAGATAATGATTTGCACTTTTGCTATTGCATTGTTAAAGGATATGTATTTTAAATGTTAAAATGCAAATATTTTTGCCTTTAATTTTCAGGTTCATGAATTTATAAGTGCGACGAAAGAAATTGTAATTCTGGATTTCCACAATTTTCCAAAGGGCTTCAAAACTGATGCCATTCATGAAAAACTGATGGACATGATTGTCCGGAAATTCAAATCATACATCATACCTTATAACGAAGATTATACATATGCTAAGTTCAGGTAATATTGTAATCTTATTTTCTAGTAAATGAAATCTATGTAAAAAAGATAACTACGTGGGTTGCTCAAAAAGTTTTTCCTCCACGTCTGTAACTACTTTATTAACAAAACAAAGAGTAATATTTCACATTGACAAGTAACTTTGAAATGTCCTTCATCTCAAGATGTTTTTACTTTTCAGGTGGGACCACTGACGAGTAAACAGTGAAATGGATAATGTCGGACTATAAGGAAGTGCGGTTAAAACAACGTGCGGTGATCGAATTCCTGACAGAGGAAGGTGTTGCACCAATCACTATCTACAGGCGAATGAGTGCTGTGTATGGCGAAGCACCTGTGGATAGAAGCACCATCTGGAGATGGGTACGTGGAAGCCGGACGGAAACCCAAGGCATGTCGAGTGTGCACGATAAGTCCCGCTGCGGACGGTCGAAGACCGCAGACCGTGTAGAGAATACAGAACGGGTCAATGAACTGATAACTGGCACATTAAGCAGAGAATCCTTCCGCTGTCATGAAATCGATCACAGTACGCTGTTTTAACCTCACTTCCATGCTGTCCGACATTCTCCGTTTCACTGTTTACACGTCAGTGGTCCCACCTGCAAAATAAAAACATCATGAGATGAAGGAGATTTCAAAGTTACTTGTCATTGTAAAATATTTCATTTTGTTCTGTTAATAAAGTAGTTACAGACGTGGAGGCAAAATTTATTGAACAACCCTCGTATAATACATAAGATTTCTAAAAAAAGAAGGTAAAATAAAAGGAAATAACGAAGATTTATAAATAAATTTGAAAAATACATTTTTTGGTTGCTATGATTACCGAGCAGCGAGTTTACTTTACGCCTGCAGGGGTAACTTTGCTCCACTCTTGAAAAATATTCAACACTTGCTAGCAGTTATTCAAATAAATGTTTTGAAACAGATTTGACGAACATCAAATATGTTTGAAAATATTTATTAGAATAGACGTCAGCAAGTGTTGAATCTTTTTTTTTCCAAAAGTGGAGCAAAATTATCCTTGCAGCTGCAAATCAGCCCAGGTTTATGATAAATTTTACAATTAAAATGAAATATTTCAAAAATTAGACGTAGAGTTAAAGAAATATTTTAAACTTACTTATTTATTTATTATATTTATAAAATTTTGTTGAACAAGTGTGTAACAAAAAAAATTCGGAATAGCTCTTTCAATTGATGATGATCCTGTGCATGATGAATTGATAACCCGATCCGACGCATTCTCAAGGAAAACTTGGCATACTACGATGTTACTTCTAAGGTGCTTTTATTTAACATGAGGGTAACGTAAGCACAAGGCGCATGCTCAGATTAGAACTTTTTGTACAAACTATGGCAACTTGCAGACAGAATTTGGTAATATTCGCCTAGCACTCTTACAGGGGTGAATGATAAGTAGCTTGGAATAATGCTAAACACGATTTGCAAATCTGTTTTTGCCCAAAATCTTTGCATCCAATCAAATTTTACGGTCAGTATATCGTTACTGTGATAAATTAAGGTACTCCAAAGGTAAATTTAATAACGATACAGCGCATATTTAGTTCAGTTGTTAGACGCATCTGCACGTGCTCGTACGACAAACTAACAATCCATACAATCCTTGGGATTGTCCCCCAACGATTTTCATGTACAGGATACCTAATTCGTGGCCTTTTTGGGGGGGGGGGTGATGATAATCATGGAAGGTCTTCCATATCCCCTGTTATCTTCAAACAATGTTTTTCCATCTTTAAAATGCATATGCTACTCGAAACTTTACATACGACCCGATTAATCTTCACTACGAGTTTTCAGAAGCATTTTCAATGTCTGTGTGGTTCCGTTTAACGCAAAGTTGCTGTCCAAATTTTCTTAACCCAGGGGAAGTCGTGCAAAAATAGGGTATGATCGGTTTTCAATTTGTAACCAATAAATACAAATAATAATCGTCACCTTATTTAGTGGGGAACGATTGTTACTAATTATGCCTTAAAGTAAGTTGAAGATTACATTTCGAAAAATAGTGGTGGCAATTGTAAAAACCGTATGCACTCTGGGTATGTCACACCCCACGCGACTCCTCGTAGGTTAACATGATTTAATCACAGATGCGCTTAACAACTTATTCCCAGAACAACTTACGCTTTTAACACAATTATATCTCTTGGCGCGTTGTTTTGTCAAGATGAAAGATCACCACAGCACTTGTTTTCATCATTGTAACATTTTGTTGTCATCTAGTATTGTGTGGTCATCGTCTATCGACTATTCCCCCCAGGGACTGCACTAAAACTCTAAAGCATTTGCTGGGTTTCCCTGAGTGGCCATCCTTGTCTATCGACTACAGAACTAATCCTGAAATTTGCTTGATACCTTTAAATTTCTAATACAAATAAAATAATTACAGATCTTTACGAAGTGATTGTGTTTATTATCATGGCATCTGCAAGGAAGTAATCGCAATATATAAGTTAAGTCAAAAATTATATAGCGCATCAAATATTATAAATTTCATGCGTTATGTGGCATTTCAAATCTAAATCATTTGACATCTAATGCGCACTAATTCTATTCTTTGTAATAAATATTTATAATTCTTTTGAAAATTAAACTTGATAGATAAACTTATTCTTTTGTACTTCTTTTCCAGCAATCTGTGGGAAGAAGACAAGCGTATTCTTATCAGCTATGACAGCGAGGTTAGAGAGAAAATTTATACTGATCTTTTCTGGCCCAAAATACCCCGAGCTTGGGGAAACAAGCAATATCCTAACGATCTCCGGCGTTACTTTGAAGATGTTTTCAAGAAGCCAGCTCCTGATGGACTTTGGGCTTCCATGGCAGAACTGACACCAAATACCAGGACTATCGTGTTGCATCCCGAGACTGGTCTCAGGATATTCGCTGAAGAAATTAACAGGAACGTTACTCAATGGTTCAGAGATTTATACTGGCCTAAAGCAAATATTGTAGCTACAGATTACTTTATGGGGAATGACATCATACATGTTGCCATTGAAACAAACATGATTAAAGGCACATGCCCGAGGTATATATGGAAACGTTGAAACTATGTATTAATTTATGCATAATACAACAAACATGGCTCATCAGTACCTTGTATGAGAATTAATCGAAACACATTTAATTACATCCTGTTAATGTTATTGTATACAGAGAAAAACGTGCATCAAACATTAATATCACAAGTAGAAGGTTTTTTTAAATATCACTTCTATTGTACATGAAATAGAATTTTCTTATGCATTTTCTTTGTCCCTTTAATTTTTCTCAAAACTCAGATGCAAAACTTTCAAATGATAAGACTGCCTTGCTTTATCCTGAGCCTGGTCTCATGATATTTCCTGAAGAAATTAACGGGAATATTCTTCATTCAGAGATTTAGTCTAAAGCAGGGGTGGCCAACAGTGGCACGCCTGATACCACTAAAATTTTACAGAAAAATTCGACTTCTAGAATCGCAGAGATTCGATGATTAGATAAGGCAATGATTACTGTAAAATTTTAGTGGTGTGGCGCGTGCCACAGTTGGCCACCCCTGGTCTAAAGCGAACATAGCAGCTACAGATTATTTTATATGCTTTTATCATGCATGTTGCCATAGAAATGAACTGGATCAAAAGCACATGGCTGAGATACATTTGAAAATGCTGAAATTTTGATATTAATTTATGCACAATGTAATAAACGTGTCAGAACACACTACAGAGTAATTTAAAAATTTTCACAAAGCAAAGAGGTTTTTTTTTCACTAGTATTTTATTTAAGAATAAATCAAACATTTTAAACAGGGCATTGTTGAATTAAATGTCATTTTATATGTAAAAAAGGAATAACATGTATGAAAAATTGATGCAGTAATACATAATATATTAAAATAACCCTTGTTACGCATAAAATAGAATTTTCCTGTATGTTTCTCATTTAGATTTGCAGAACTCAGGTTTAGTTGAAAACAAACTCCAGAGTTGTTGCGTTGTACCCAGATACTTATTTCAGGATATTGGCTGAGGAAAATCAATATAAATGTTATTCACTGCTTCAGAGATTTATACTGGACTACAGCTAATCTAGTAGATAGAGATTAATTTGTGAAGAATGTTATCGTGCATGTCGTGATTGGATCAGAATTAAAGATATTTATCTTCTATAAAATTAGGTGCAAAATTTAATTCTTTAAAATCCTCGTTTAAGTTGGAAAATAAATCATAATTACCATTAATGAAAGGGCAATTTTATTACATGGGCGCATACAGCACTCGACTTCAGTACAAAGCAAAAACAAAACCATAAAAAAATATGAGTAATTCATTTTTTTTTCTTACAGCGTTAAGAAGTTTCTACTTTGTGTTATGTTTTACACCAGTATTTACAATATTTTATCGAAATAATGACTTTTTTATTACATACTTATTACATGTATTACACAGTTTTAGATATATCCCAGAAAAGTAACACAATAGAATTGATTCCGCCTACGTGACTTCATAAAAGTATGTAAAAAATTCAACGAGATCGTACAGTAAAAACAGTTAACTTTTTCAGGGACGATTTTTTTTATGGTGAGCAAATAATTACTTTTTTTTTTACGATTTATTCATTTTAAATTAAAAGGAATTCAAAAAGCAAAACAAAATGGTACAAAACAATAAAAATTAGCAAATAATAATAATAATAATAATAACGCCCACCTTTGTGGCCGCTGAGCACTAATGGTAATTTATGAGTGCAATGATTTCTTATAAAATAAAAAACTAACAGTAAATTTCTTTTTTACATTTCTACAAATTATTAAAACTTAATATATTCAATAAGTCTGATATTATTTTTATCGAATATTCAGGATTTGCTCAAATAATCCAACAACAGTGCCTGCCAAAAAATTACTTCACGCTTTTTTTAATATCTCTAACTGTACATCGGTGCTGTCAAACAATAAAAATTTTAGTTCCCTTGTTGAAGGATTCAATAGTGAATAAGTTATTACCAAGTTTTAGTTCCTTTATTATTGACAGTAATTATAATTACAAAAAACTAAACGTCCACATATGTGACGAAGAGATTAAAAGAGTGCAAGAAGATATTGATGATCATACTCAAAAATTTATTCATCTATGAAAATTGAACATTTTTTGTATGTCATAATTTTTACCACGAAAATAAAAGTAATATGTAAAATTTTAGGTGTTAGTGTAAAAGCACTGAACACACACGCGCATATACCCACACATACACCTAGTCAACCCCCCCCCCCCCACACACACACACACAATGTTTGTCATTCTTCTGATAGCTTTTTATTTATTTATTTATTTGTTTATTGAACACATACATCTGACTTGTGTGCTTGACATCAGGGGATTGCTTATAAGTCATCTTCAGTATATACAAGGACAAGATAGCACAACCAGAGAATTACATCCGGGAGCTCCACAAAGAGCGTGCAACGGGAGTTGCCAGCGGTAGTTGAGCCCGCAGCCCACCTACGCTCTAAAGCAATTAGCGGTATGATACCTTAATCACTCAGCGATGGTGGGCCCTCCGATAGCTTAAATGGTATGTCCCCCCAAAAATGTATACATAATTTGAATTACTTTAACGTAATTTTTTATTAACACATATTTCACTTTGAATTGTGAAATGGAATTACAATAATGAAAGTTTTCTGAAATAAATGCCCGTATCCAAAATATGGCCCATACATTCGCAAGCTAATGTTAAACATATGTTTTTTTTTAAATCAATTAAATCAATTTTTGCTGTAGATTTCTTTAAGTGCCCACTTTATATTTCAGAACTGGTCCCTAAAGTAAAAGTATCTCCGCAAAATAAATAAATAAATAAAAAAATAAATAAAGGCCCGTTTAGAGATCAACCTCAGCTATTCTATGTAGAATATATATATTTATATATATAACCGTTCTAAATCAATACACATTATCATCAGCAATTGTGAATATACAAATTATAAATGAATTTTTATGCAAATTAAAAATGATGTATAAAATTCTTTGAAACAGATCATCATATAACAAGTGAAACAAGGAATTGAAAATTTAGTAAATATTAGAAAATTGAAATACTTGTGGAACCAAGGCAGAACCCTCAGGCCCAAATTACCTTCAGTTCCACAAATAACATGTAAGGTTTCATCCTTGCATATGCCATAACAAACTAAAAAATGCAAAATTTGGGTTATCGTACACAATAAATCCAGAAAAAGAGGCCAGAAATAACACAAGATGAAAAATGATATGCATTAAATTGGATTAAAAAAGAAGCATATTATTAATTGAAAACCCAACCATGTCATCAATTATACAGCAAGTATGCATATATACAGTAGACTCTCGTTTTTACGAATATCTTTTTCACGAACACTTGCGATTTTACGAACTATTGAGTGGTCCCGAATACGCTGCCATAGAAGCAATGTAATTTTTCGTTCTCATTTACGAACTACACGAACTACAGATTGTGAAAATCTCTTTTTTGCGAACTCAGTTTTCGTACTTCTGAAAAATTTTAAAAAAGTATCGGAATGCAGCGCCAACGTCAGTTAAACTCTATACAGGTACAATGAGACATCAGGTGCATTCCAAGAATGTGTTGTTTTCCCCAATCTATTTCGGAGGAAGGGGGTATAGCAACACTTTCCAATGGTGGTTGTCAGGACTAAGGCACTTTTTTGAAGGGAACAATAACTGTGAAAGGTAAATGTAGTAAAGGTTTCCATAGATAAAATGGAAACATGTATTTTTCAAAATGTGATTTTTTTAAAATAGATACGCGATTATTTCCATTCCTAATTTTTTATCTACAGGGGTCGATGCAGGTTTTTATTCTTGGGGCTCATTTTGTGAAAAGTAAAAGTTTTTTTTTGTGAATTTTATAATATTTTTGTGAAAAATAAAATTTTGTAACGAAAGTTGAAATTCAGTTACCCAAATCCGAACCAAGAATTTATTAACAAAAACTTCTTTAAATCCTCTTGCTAAAGTTTTTGTTTTTCGTGACCTGGTTTTATTTATAAATTACACATTTTAAAGCAGTTTTTATGAAAAAGAATGTAACAAAAGAGGCTTATTTTATTCAAAAGAATTTTTGTGAAGGGGCCTGTTTTATTAAGTTCATTTTTGTGAAGGGGCCCATTTTATTAAATAAATTTTTGTGAAGGAGCCTACTTTATTAAATAGATTTTTGTGAAGGGGCCCTAAATAGGCTCCAAATTTTGCCTGGATCGACCCCTGATCTATGTTTTCATCTATGTATTTTCATCTACTAAGTACTAATACTAGTCTGTGTTTTCATATGTAATATTTCCAAAGGATGGTAACGTATGTGTACCAAAATAATTTTTTGTGCATAAATTTGCATTTATTTCTTGTATATTTAAAAATACAGGTATAAATTTATTAAATAATAAATAATATTGAAATACTGCTTCATCTATGAAGAGGGGGCAGTTTGATAAAAATAGACATAAATAATATACGTATTCATATCATGTTTGGTGTTTTTCTATTTTACGAACTGTTTGGGTGTTCCTTTACGAGTTTGTAAAAATGAGCGTCGACTGTATATATAACCATGATAAAATATTACAAATTATCATCTATTTTAACCCTTAAATGCCCAGGGTAGAATGCATTCCAGAAATTGCGTAATTCAGAGAATCGGAATTCATAGCAGAAAAATCTAAATTGTAAATTTGAGTTATTTTAATAACACGGAGCGTGTTCAGAAGTGCACTTCGCGTCGCGCGCGCGCTCAGAAGTTTATGCCATGGAGTAGGTGTTATCGAAGAAAGGAATTTTAACATAATTCAATTATTTCATTATTTTTATGGTTCAAAAAAGGTAAAACCAACGACTATATTTCTTTATTCTTCCAAAACATGGTTTTCGTAACAGGAATACATGCCTATGTTCACTCAGATAAAATCTAAAATAGTCGGGAAAAACATCACGTGACCTTCTTTATCTACTTTAGCCCATTTGGCATTTAAAATTAGTTAACCAACCGCGCGCAAACTCCGCGCGAGCTGCTCAAAAAAATTGTGTGGGCGATTTGATCACGTGATTGTGCGTTTTCTGCTTATGTGTTATTGGTTGTGCTTTGTTTGGTAGGTTGATTGATACAATTTAAGAATTCAACTGGTGATCTAAAAATTTTAACAATTTTATTTTTATTTATTTAAAAATGATTTATCAGTTGATTTATATCTTCCGTGATAAATAAAATGCTGTTAGTAAACCAAGATTGTGATATCAACATATGAGATTTGTTTGTAATCTACTATACTGGATGGATTTCAATAGAATTTGCACTGTTAGTTAGACAGTTTTTCAGAGAAGGTTTTAATATATATATTTCTTATTTTATGATTGCATATTTCAATACCGTGTGGATAACAGACCAAAATACATCATCAAACACGAGAAATAAATGGCATTCAAAATTCTGTTAGTATAAGCAAAATACTTATTTATACTTTCAGTAGAAAATTTATAAACATTCTGATCATACTTTATTCACTACAAAACTAGACAGCAAACCTATATATATTATCTCTTTAAAAAATATATGTACAGGTATTTTTAGTTAAAATAATCTACAACTATTACATTTTATTTTTGTAATGTTCAAAGTAAAATATGATTTCCAGCCTAGTCTCGATAAAAATTCACTCGTAAAGTACTCAAAAAAAAAAAAAAAAAAAAAAAATCAAGGAATTATCCTACGTGCGATATATATTGTTTTTTCATTTGGATTTGCTTAATGTTTATATCATTATACATATACATACTTAGAAACGAAACTTTGAATATTTAAAAGGTGTTCAGATGTAAAACTTTCATCTCGAAATACCTCATTTTCTCACATTTAAATAAGTATTTTATTATTATAATAAAAATACACGTGCCTCTGTATAATAAAAATAAAAAAATATATCTTCATCAAAAATATCTTATTCATTATGAAAAATATAAAACAACCAATAAACAAAACAAAAAAAAAAAATTGTAACACAATGTGGGATCGGAAGGATTCGAACCCAGAATCCCTGATCTCGAGTTCACTGCCTTATCCATTCGGCCATCTGGCACACGATACTTCTGTATCAAAATATGTTTATAATTAGCACCTTAATTAATCAAATCCATGATCTGTTCCTGAACACACTACGTGCCTACCTGCACACTACCTGAACACACTACATCCATGATATGGACCCACTCCATGTTCCTGACTCCTGAGCTCGCGCGCGTTGCGCGCGTGCTTCTTGAACACACTCGAAATGTCTGTTAATAAATCGATTAAATATTTCTATTTTAAATTTCTAGTGTGAATACGGAATATGTGAATTAAAAAACCCACTGAATCGGGAACACTGATGGTATCATAAATGATGCCATGAGCGGGCATTTAAGGGTTGAGTATATAAATTATAAATTAAGTTTTAAGACAAGATTCAAATATTATAAATTTTAAATTTGGAACAACAGATTATTAAATGAAGTAATTATAAATGAAGATTTAACCCTTAAATGCCTGATTTTTCAAAAAGAAATTAGTAATTTTTTTTCGGCTTTCATTTTTTAAATAAATCATGGGAAAAATACTTAAAAAAATCCTATTTTGTTTTAAGTATGGTTTACGGCTAAAAAGCAGTTTGTTACTATTCGGCAATACTGGTGTTTAATTGAAAAAATAATTTACTTTGATAAAATTCTATAATATTAAACACACAAGAAAATTAAGAACTATGATAAGAAATAAATTTTATTTGCTCACTGCAGAACAAAATGGAGCATTTCGCAAGCTTCAAAACAAAACAAAAAGAACATTTAGCAACAATTGAAAAAATAAATCTACCTTTATTCTTAAACTGCACAAGTATTGCATGTACATGTATCTACATGTTGAAAATCGATTTAATAATATTTTCAGAATGTATTTTATTGGCAACATTAGGCATTATAGCTTCAATATTATTCTAATAGTATTTTAAAAGCCAAAATTGGGTATGTTGCCGAAAGGCAACACTCGGCATTTAAGGGTTAAGACAAGAACCAAAAATTGTAAATGAAGTTTTGTATACGATTCAAACAATTCAATTTTAAATTTGGAAAAAAAGGATTAAAATAATGAACAGGAAGTTGGATGCATAAAAAACATTGAAAAATAGAAATATTTGACATATATAGTCAAACTTTTTGTAATTAAAATAGTTTAATAAATGAAAAATGACCAGAAAAAAAGAAATCATTGATAGTACCATTAACCCCATAGTCCAAAATGCAGTATATCAATATGTATATAATTAAATGCAAATATATTTATTAATTAATAATTTTATAAGATAAATTTGAAAAGAACGTTCCCATAAGTTTAGCTTGCGAGCGTTTACGCATAACTAGTGTAGGCTCTGAAGCAATGGAATTGCAATTTGCGCAGACTTTCTTTCAATATATTGCTTTCAATCCACCGCCGTTTTTGTACAGTAACTTAATCTTTTAAGACTCTTAACCCCTTCAGGACGAGCGTCTTTTACAGAATTTTTAATCTTTTATCACCGGTTTTTCAAAACCGAGATTTTTGCCTTATTGAATAGGGGAAATGCTGGATTAAATAAGGAAAAATTTACAATAAAAATTTACAGGTGAGAATAATCACTGATTCTGAGCACTTTACGCGGCACGTATACGGGTCGCTCGTCCCCAAGTGGTTAAGGGATTAAAAAAAAAATAATTCCAGTGATATGAGATCCGGGGAACGCAGGAAGGATATTCTACGAAATCTTTCATCCAGTCTATTTGGCAGACGAAGACAGGCTTAATACATCGCTATGGTAGTATTGTGTGCAGCCCCAAAAAATGTTGTTTAACCCTTTATGTCCTGAATTTTGAAAAAAAAATTCCTTCACCTGAATAATTATTTACGATAATGTCTAAGATACTCAGAACAACATGTATAATAATAAACTGATTTTTAAATAATTTTTTTGATTGAAACTGATTTAATAAATCGGTAGCTAGAGCTATTTTTGCAAACTATTTGCAAGAATAATTAGGATGAGCGAAGCGAATTCTCTACTAGGCTACACAAATTATATTTTGTCGTACACTTTACAAAAAAAACTATTCAGTATTTTGACTTGAAATTAAACATAAAAGTAAATTATGATCTGTAGATTCGCACAATATGATTCTTCTTACAGAATAACCTTAAAATATTTATTATTTTAATTAATTTATTTTACATGTTTTTCTATTACGGGCGCATTTTTGCAAATAAAAAATGAAACACGTATATTTTCAGAAGAAAAAATAAATCATGGAGTTAGTCATTATAGATAGAATCATTTATTAATTAGTCTCACGTGTTCTTTTATGAAAATTTTAAAATACCCTTTTTTATGAAAATTATAGCGTATTTTTAATGAATTAAAATTTGTAAAAATTCAGTTATTCACATTCAATTATAAAAGTATTTTTCAGTGTTAAGAATTCAAATACACAAATTATTCTTATTGCGTGAGATCATTTACGCAGACGATACTTAAGCATTTTAAAAGAATTTTATTATTATTATTTTTTTTTTAAGTGGAAACAAAAGATAAACAAATTGTTAATATAGATATACTTATATATTATTAATTATATATAAGATATAGATTTATTAGATATAGATAATATAGATATATTAATAAAAATATAGATAAACAAATTGTTGTTAAATTCGTTATATCATAAATAAAAAATTCCGTGGCAATTCTTAGTTATTTGGCTGAATTTACATTTCTAAAATTAAAATGCGCCAAAACATAAAATAAAGTTTTTGCTTAGTAAAGATGCAAAAATAATGTGAAAAAATATTGTTATTTTCAAATACTATTTATCTTATTAAGTAATGCTTCGTGAATCCAAACAAAGCACGACTTTTGCTAGTTATATTAATTAACAAAATTTACTGTTATGGAAATCTCCCAATTCTTATAAGAACAGTGTAAATAAATGCATTGTGATCCTATCTGTAATAGAGAAGTGTTTTGCAGTTGCAAATTTTTCGTATAACATTTTTTATTAGGATAATAGCTACACCCAGGGAAACGGTTGAGAAAATAAACACATTAAAAAATATTTAGGATTTATTATACTTGGGAACATCCCATTGCATGATTGCACAACAATATTAACGAGATAAATAAGTTTTGGACGATGTTGGGGGTCCAAACATATGGAAAACTCATCTACCGTCCCGTGTCCCTGATGCGGATTTTTAAGTTTGGAGCTGTCTGGATAAAATTGTTTCAATAAAAATAATTCGATGTAATTTTTTCTGAAACTGGAACTATCGTTTCATATAAACATGTAGCTAAAAATTAACCTGCACACGTTTTTAGGGTTGATATTATTTTTTGAACTCTGTCCCTGGGTTTTAGATTCCTTACCATCCCTAAAAATTGCACAGAACCCTTCTAAAATCCACACCCTTCTAAAATTATACAGAAAATAACTTCAGATGCAGCGACAGAATTTTTTTCAAGTTTTTGCTCATGCAGAAGTATGCTAGAGAAGGAATATCTAAAATTCTTTGACAGGAAATTTACTGCAGAATATAAATCAGCATTTAAATATCAATTTCAAGCACCGTGGCTTTATTGGTAGTCTTACCGTCCCCAAGGTTTATTCCTGCACTTTTCGAGATAAATAATAATAAAAAAAATTAATTTAATCCAATGTTAACAAATGTTTCTAAAAAAATCAATGAACATTGTAGCTATCATTTAGTCTTAACATGATTTTCCTGAAAATAGGTGGTAATTTTCCTTACCGTTCCATCCTTACCGTCTCTTTTTTTACCATTTCGTCCCTTTTTTTTTACCTTACCGTCCCTTCTTTAACACCCTTTTAAGACAATATTAAACAAAAATTCTGTATTAAAAGTACTACATTTGTATTATTTCTTATTTGAATGTCCTGTGGGTACTATGCAAATTCATTATAAGTAAAAATTTAGAAGAAAATAAAAAGTTATAGGGGTAAAATGGTAAGGAAAATTTAAACTCGCAAGTTTAACTTAAACCTCAGTTAAATAAAAAATTTTTCGCTTCTGACCATTTTTTCTTTATTTTGAAAGATTAAGGCATCCGTCTATCAGATTAAAATGTTGTTTTAGCAAGTTTAATTTCGCCAGATTTTTTTCCCCAAAAGTCAAAAGATTGTGAGAATTCCCCATATAAAGGGTTAAAGTCATCCCTAAATTCCTAGCTTAATGCAATTATGAAAGAAATAGCCTAGAATCATATATCTAATATTAATTTTATCTTTTATGTAGAAAAATAAACATGTAAAAACTCATTCATATTCAAGCCAATATAGCATATGATCTTTTTTACCAGACTGCCACGAAGGGTTATGTGTTTCATGCGTATCTGGGTAAGTGGATTTCTCTATACCCTCGAAACATCCTAGCCGCTGAATGGATTTTAATGAACGAGGTCTCTATCGATTCGTCTTAACCGCCCGATGGTTATAGGCTAGGTTTTGTTTCATAAATTCAAAATGGCGGCCGTACAATACAAAATGGCGGTAGAGACGATATTTTTTTTTTAATTTTTTTTTTTTTTTTTACGCACTTTATTGGATAGGTTTTTCAAACTGAAGACGATGTTTCATTGACTATTTTACAGTCAGAAGCTCCGTTTAAATATTACACAACCTGGAAGTTGTGAAAGTAGGATCTCTAGTTTTACTGCAACTCTACCCTTCATAGACATCTACAGACCTCATCAAAACAGTGTTTAAAGATATGAACTAACAATTTAACACCACTTAAAAGTTATCAATACAAGTAAATAATAAAAAAAAATATATATAATATAAAAAATAGTTTCGGGTATAGCAGTCGGGTTTTTAAATTTTTTAAATTTAATTTTTACTTGTATTATAGTTAGGAATTAATTTTCATGTTTAAAATGTCAGCACGCACACGTAAACAATCGTGGCGCAGAAGATTACAAGAAAGATTTTCGTTTAATTAGTAAATAGAAATTACTGTTTTTAGAATTTTACTGTTGTTATTTAGTTAATAGAAATTACGCGAATTTCATTTTTCATAGTAATTAAAAATAACATGTAATTACATAATATTTTCAGGAAGATGTAATTGTTTTGCTATAAAGATAAGAATACATCAGAAGTCTCGAAAAATTTAATTTGAAAATAAATACAGTTGCAATTAACATATTCAATTTAAATTTAATTAAAATTTTTATTTAAAACATATTTGGTTTTTCTCTTACGTAAGTTATAATTTTTTTTTATTTTTTATTTTTTTTATTTTTTATTTAAGTGGTTTAAATAATATAAATAATGAATAAATTGTGAATGATGACCAATTACAATTTTTGTCAAAACTACGAAATAGAATTCTTGTGTAATAAAATAATTAAATAATATTAAAATAAATTGTGATTAATACATAGCGACAATTTCTGTAACATCTACGAAATACTAACAGATTGATGTTTCATGTTCGGATATAAAAATATACAAATAATTAATTTTTAGTTCTTCTGGAAAAATGTGCACTTATTTCATTTATTTTACTTTATTTTGTGTACTCTAGCATCATAATATAATTCATATGAACTTCGCAATCAACAGTTTTTGTGACCTTTTTTAAAAATATTTATTTTAATTAATGGATGCGAAATGAAAAACTGTTATAATATTTGTTTTACATATCTGTGTGTTTATAATTTAACAGTTTAATTTATTGATAGCATTTATACTTTTGATAATCATGCTGTGAATGTAACATGTATATAAAAAAATTGTATGTTCATGTAAATAAAATATTTTCTTGTTCTACGTGTACGCTTTGAGTTTCTAATTGTTAACCGTAGATGGCAGCACCAAAGGTTTTAGAAAAATTAAATTAAAAAAGACTGACATTTCCCATTTCAGATTGTAGATGGCAGCAGTAGTTGAATTGAAATACCTATTTAGGTATTTCAAGAATTCACATTTTATTACATTTGTCTATATAGACAAAGATCTATAAACTTTTACACCACTAAATCAAAATTCATTGTTAAAATTTAAAGTAGCCTTATTATATAATTAAACTAAAACTCAGATTATCTACTTTTAATGGTATTAAAATCAGAAGTAGCGTAATAGTTATATTTTAATAGAGGATTCATACCAGGGATCGAAATGGAAAAATGTACGAACCGGAACGCTATTTCAATATTATTGTTATTAACTACCGATATGCTATTACTTTCGGGCAACAATTAAAGTGTCGTATCTAAAAAATAATGTTTCATTACATAAGCCACCCGTAAAAAAAGGCAGATGCATAGGCGTAGAGGTTTCAAAATTTCTAGAGGGGCTCAACCAGACGCGTAACCAAGGGGGTCTGGCTCCCTGCAACCCCCCGAACGAGGAACTAATTTACTGAATCATGAATACAAAAACTATAAAAACGGCTTAGATCAAACTGCAAATAACGAATGAAAATAACGAGTGGGACATTCCGTTTTAGACAGGTTTTCGTCTTGGAAGGTAAAGTTCCGAGGTATTCCTTCCATTGGGACCATGTAATGTTACCCAATGGGACCACTGACGTTTTATTACCAATTTTTTGATAATCCCTTAATAATTATTACAATACAATAAATAACACTCAGAAATTTTAAACAATAACAACTCATATAATACTATTTAATACGATTAATTAACGTAAATTATTAATTTATCAATATATCAATATATTATATCAATATATTATATCAATAATTTATCAATATATATTTATCAATATACTATTTAGTTAATAAATAAAATTTTCAACATCTCTAGGGATGAATGAGAATGTCCCATTCATACCCATTTGAAATGTCCCAATCATCCCCATGATACATATATTTACTTCTCAGCCATTTTGCCTCAAAAATTATTTTGCCACAATAGTTACTATTCATTCATTTTAATTATCGATATTGAACCTTAAAATAAATTACTACAACATAGCTTAATTTTTTATATTGTATAAGGTATTTCACATCTTCAAATGTAAAAAAAAAAAAAAAAAAAAAAAAAAAAAAAAAAAAAAAAACTTACTTTTAAGCAGAGGTTTCAGAAAATGCAACTTTGAAGGAAAATGAAAACAGCAATGTGGTCCTACTTTTAGTTTTGAAGTACACTGTAGTAGAGCCTTATATGGAGATAGGAAGCATTTTAAAATAAATGTTAATTGCCTGAAATATTGAGAATGTCCCATCCATCCCTTGTCCCATTCATCCCCTAGCTCCCCTACAATAAATATATAATATATAATATCATAATATATATATATATATCCTATCTATTAAAAATGTCAAAATTCAAACGAGATCTTTCAAAGGAACGCTACCATTAGTTTACGACTGCCTTCGCGTGACTTTTCTAATTTATTGACATGCTATTGATATTATCGGCTGGGCGTCTCTAAATATAAGGCAGTGCGTTTTTCAGTTGTACAGTCGTGGAAAAAAAAGTAATCACCCCTACTAACTCTGCAACTAATTATAATAGAAGAAAGTTACTGGTACCAATCGATTGGAAATAAAGTCTACTTTTAAATGATGTATATAAAATTTGCTTAGGGGTGCACCTACAAATTAAAATCAGACCCAAACTTTGTTTGTTTTTTTAATCGCAACACCCAATTTTGACAATGTATATTAAATCTTCGGTTCGAACTATGCCTAGAAACGAAATTTCTAGTCATTTGAATGATAAATTTTTGAATTATAAACATTCAAAAATTAGAGCTTCCAATGTTAAATCATATTTTCATATTTTTATTAATAAATCCTGAAATTATAATACTAATGTGATAATATTGTGTGTGGTTGTAATACTAAAAAACCCAAACATAAATGCATTGAATTTGTAATTAAAAAATTTTTATAATATGAGTTATGAAAATAATATTCGAAAAAAAATGTATGAATTGCAACTTACAATTTTTTTGATAGATTTATATTTATCATGTTCTGCTTTATGTGAATTCTCAATTTGAAAATTTTCTTTCAAGTGGTTTTCAAATTATCATTAAAAAACGTCAAAATGATGGTTTAAGGGACCGTCTATGATGTGCAGAAAAGCATAACTTGAAAAAATATATTTTACTTATTTTATTGAAATATTTGGACTGGCAATAATCGAAACATATTCAGCGAGTGAAATGGTCATATTGGCAAGAAATAATACATTAATAAAAGTGGCATAGTCGTTCTGTAGCATTTCAACAATCGAGTAACGAACTTCAATTTGGATAGAGCCCCTAAAATAGGCTAATTTTAAAATAATTAATTTCTGGGGAACTACTCGTACGAATTTCGCAAAAATTTGGATTGAGGCTAATTGAGGGATGTCGAATTTAATTATGGTTCAAACTTGGGCATTCCTATTGGAAAAAAAAAACAAAAAACAAAGTTTGGGTTCGTTTTGATATGTATATGCCCTCCTAAGCAAATTTTATATATATTATTTAAAAGTAGACTTTATTTCCAATCGTTTCGTACCTTTGGTAACTTTCTTCTACGATAATTTGTTGCAGAGTTATAACTCTGGGGCAGGGGGTGTTTACTTTTTTTGGGATGTTTAGTTTTTTCCCCCACGACTATACAAAATTTTGTTGTATGACATTCGTGTACCAGAACTGATATGCGTACTTTAGTTTGAGAAATACTGACTTATACGATTAAATTAAAACCAAATATAAAAAAAAAGTTATGCATAAGATTATCAAAATAAAATAAAATATCACTATTAAAGTTTTTTGGTAAGAATTAGGTTTAATTACTGCATAAAATTTATGGTTATTAGTCCTATAATAAAGTACATGTTGCTCAAAACAGTTTAAAACCATATTTTTTGGACGAAAATTTGTATAATTAACATTCAAGCCATCATGTCTCGTGAATATTAATTTGTTACTTGATTACTTTTGTCACGCCATGAAGCTAAAAATCAATAAATAGCAGTGTGAGATGATGATATTGGAATTAAAATATTTCTAGAATAGAATATTAGCTGAAAAAAAAATATTATGAATGTTGTATGCATAAAGCATTAAATTTTATTCTTTTTTCTTTTCCCTTTCTCAACATTTCAAACACTCAAAATAAATAAAATAAAATAAAATAAGTAAAATTCGGAAATTGTACGCCAAACGTGGTAAATGAGGTGCATACTAGTGATTTCGTACTGTAACTAGTTTTATAAATATTAAAATCTTGGTGCAATAGCTGTTGCACTCTTGTGCAAAAATGCACGAATACAAAATTTATTACAATTCTATATATTAAATTCAGTAATACGGGAATAATAGGACTCCATCTTGAGTAGGACATAATCACTATGACTATCTGAAATTTATGACCTATCAATAGACATCATTGAATTAATTACATATGAAAGGATCCAATAGAATAACCACCATGGTAACCTAGAATCATTACCTATCATGGGATATCATTGAATTAATTACGTATGATAGGATTTAATAGAATGAAGAAAACTTTTAATAATATCTTTTTATGTTTTGGTTCAATTTTCATTAAGTGCGAAGTGACGCTACTAAATTCTGCAACGATTATATGTATTAAATTCCAAATCACTCGGCTAGGTAGTTTTTACGCTGTTATATGCGGAGACAGATAGACAGACAGACGGACGGACCAGCCAACCACTATAGGTTCTACGTATTTATATAATTCCTCACCTAAAAAGAATAAATTGTTCTTTAGGAGTGCGGTTTGCTCGAAAAGATTTGTGAAAAAATGACCATTTTTATGAAAAAAGAAAATTCAAAGATAATCCATTGAGGCAAAAAGTTTTAAAGAAAATTTGAGTTACTTTTTTATCTTTTGCCGCAAAAAATTCAACACTTTGACTAAGCTTAAGTTACAAACTGATTCCGAGTGGAGAACTTGTTCGTTTTTCAATAAATTTTTGAAATGTAGAGGGACTTATGGGGCACCGTGTACATACTAATTTTTAGTGTAATTCAATTATGCTTGCAGAGTCTTTCGAAAATATTTATAAAGTTTTTTTAATACAAACTCTGCTAGTAAATTGGATTATTGCTGTAACATTCTAATAAACATCCTTTTCTGAAGACTGGATTGTACATTCATTGAAGAAATATTTGAAATCGTGTTTTTTTTTTAGGTGCGTTCGTCATTATACACTGGTGTCCAAAATTAAGGACCAGTCACAAAATGCTAATTTTTAAGTAAGCGAATATTCAAAATTAAATAATATAATTCAAATAATTACTATCCCTACAGCACAGCTAGACCATATAGCATCTCATTCATGTCACACATGGTCACAAGTGTCACAGTCACTACAGTGAAACAAAAAAATAGGAAATTCTACACGTCTCATTATGAGTCTTAAATGATCACTATATGTGACTTCACTGAGACGTCAATGTGACTGCTGCTTTGTGACGGGTCACCAGGTGACTTTACAATGTTCTTACATTGTGACTCTCGTGTGACTGTCATTTGTAAACTCAATTTCAAAGTCATCATATACGTTGCATTATGATAAGTCACCAAATAATATCACATTAGACTTTTCACAAAAGAGAACAATAGTGACTTCACAGTAGTCTTTCTGTCACCTGAAAGTCACATGTGACTTTAATGTGACATTATTTGGTAACTTATCACAATGCAGCGTTCACGATCACTTTTGAAATTGAGTCTGCAGATAACAGCCACATGAGAGTCACAATGTAACTACATTGTAAAGTCACATGGTGACTTGTCACAAAACAGAAGTTACAGTGACATCTCAGTGGAGTCACATATAGTGATCATTTGATCCTCATTATGAGATGTATGGAATTTCCTATTTTTTGCTTCACGGTAGTGACTGTGACACTTGTGACCATGTGTGACATGAATGAGATGTTATATGGACTAGCTGGGCTGTAGAGAGTAATTATTCGAATTAAATTATTTCCTTTTGAGTATTCGCGTACTTAAAAATTAGCAGTTTGTGATTGATCCTTTGTATAAATACGTAACACCTATAGTCTTCATCTGGTCCGTCCGTCTGTCCGCATATACCAGCGCAAAAACTACCCAACCGAATGGTTTGAAATTTATGATATATAATCGTTGCAGAATTTTGTCGAGCCATTTCAAATTTTATGAAAATCGAATCAAAACTTAAAAAGATATAACTAAAGGTTTTCTTCATTCTATTAAATCCTATCATACGTCATTAATTCCATGATATCCCATGATAGGCATAATGATTCTAGGCTGACATGGTGATTACGTCCTATTTCAGATGAAGCCATATTATTTCCGTATTACTGAATTTAATTTATGTAATCGTAATGATTTTGTATTCATGCATTTTTTGTATAAGAGTGCAACAGCTATTACACAAAGTTCTGAATATTTATAAAACTTATTACAGTACGAACGCAACTCATTTGCCACGTGTGACGTACAATTTCCGACTTGTTGTCTTTCACTTTATATACATATATATTTGTAGTTAGATGTTAAGTAGGATCATATATAAATACTGATAAAATTAAATGTTTTAGAAATTAATGACGAAAAATTGATAATTAAATATGAAATCCATGCTATATTTATCTGTTGCTTCAATTGCCACGTATGTGATTTTTCAGGATAAAGAAATAGTTTGGCAGGCAGGGCACGGCTTTTGTGGAATCTCTAAGGCTGCGAACGCACCATCCTTCTAACTATTATCAGTGTCGGCGTCGTTTTTTGTGGCCACGCGGTGTCTTTGATTTTTAATGACTTTAAAAGGAAAGGGAGTGAGGTCCTGCAAAAGAGGAACCTTTCCTTAGAGTCGAGCTCCTTATCTCCTGATGCATTGTTGATTCCCCTCATTCTTTAATGAATAAACTGCAGAACCGTCCAGAATAAAAGATTTTCCACGAAAACTGGAGAAGGATCGCAAAACACGTATCTGTGTGCAGCCTAACATCATTTTCTCTAAAATAATAGTAGTGTGCAAAAAGCAGGAGACTTGGCAACTCTGGAAAAGCAATGCACTTCTACTATGACGTCTTTATCTCCAGTGGCATAGTCTTTCTGAAGATAGCCGTGGGCAGAATTTCCGCTGGCTACTATTTTTAAATTGTATCTCGCACCACTTTCTTAAAGCAAAAAATCTTTCACATAACTTTTGACAACACAAGCCAAAAAAGTGTACTACATTTGTTTTTTAAAATAGCGGTACGAATAGAATATAAAAATAGTCGTCAGCGGTAGCCCTGGAGAGGTAGCGTTACATTTTTGCAAAAAATTTTTGCGTCGAGGATTTTTGTATGTATGTTTGATTAGATCGTGCAGATAACGTAATGGACAGTCATCAGCTGATGACCAGCGATGGATGATGCCATAGCGATATCGCACAGCACGCTGCAATGTGAAAGGAATGGCAACCCGATTACTGATTATGTCCCCGAGTTTTCCATATAAAACGGAATTTCCCGAGGCAAACTTTTTATTTAAGTAGAAAATTAAATTATGCATCTACGTAATAATAAATTGAATCAACAATAAATAAATGTTTTGCGATAGCAATAATGAATTAAATAACAACCGTTAAGGCACTAGTTGATATAAAAATGAATAATAAGCACATTTTAATAACCTAAGTCGACATGTTATGCGAAATGCAAAGCCATAAACTATTGGTGAGATACAGAATGATCCAAAAGTCATATCCATGATTTTACTAATAACTTTTTATTCAATAAAAGTAATATTTGTAAGTACAGGGGAACGTAGATAAATTCAAGTACATCATATTACTTCAATGGGTCAGCCGTTCTCCTGTTTTAACCCTGTTTAAGGCAGCAGAAATTATACTTCCCACTTAATTTTAATCTTCATGTACTAAATTCGCACCAATAAATTTAGATAAAAATTTGCATTTATAATAAATGTGACTAAAAGTATGTAATAACAGTGGGCCATCGGTTAACAAACTTGATCTGTTAAAAACAGTGTTCGCTGACCGAACTCGTCGTTAACCTATCGCAGGTTTGTATGGGAATTCGATTAATTCGTTCTTCAATGCTAATGATGTACAGGGTGATTCAAAATAACGTGGCCAAAATGAAAGGTCAAAGCAGGCATACAAAAGCTGTTAGAAGAACAACAGTTAAAGCGAAACTAAAAATATACTAATGCTGTCTGCTTTAAACATTTGCATTAAACTAAATAAAACTACCAGTTTTTAAGGGAAAATGGAACAACTCTCTATTTTTATACTGAAACTTTTACTTTAACACGTTCACGCCGGCGCCTATATTCATGTTTTTCGCTGCGAGGCGGCTCTTGAATTCATCTTTTGCTTCATCTGGCGGCGCGGTACTTTCACTTATTCAGACACTGTATGTAGTGACAAGCCTACCTCATATTTATTACATTGAACTCAAATATAACAATCAGAGTTGATTGTGAATGTCTGAAAGTTCGTAAGGAGTAAGCAAATTAATTAGAGACAGGATTTTATTGACTGCATATGTACGAATTTAATATAAAATGTCTTAAAATCTAAAGAAATATGGACAACATCATATAAAGGCATTTTCTGTAAGGTAGAAGCCACGCCCTTAGTTAATGATATTTTTTGAATGAAAACGATAATTGTCGTTTCCCGTCGTGAATGTATAAGATTTATAATATTAAATTGTTTTTACTACTGAATTTTCGAATATTCAAGTGTGACCCACCTGTAGTGCACGCTGTCTATGGCATAGTCGAGTGTGGCCCACCTTTAGTACACGCCTTCTATGGAACAGTGGAGTGTGACCCACCGGTGATGCACGCCGCCCGATGCGGCAGTCAAGCGTGACCCACCGGTGATGCACGCCGACTGATGCGGCAGTCAGGCGTGACCTACCGGTGATGCACGCCGGCGTGAATGTGTTAAATAATTCACCAACACTTCTTCCACTTGCCCATAACGAAAATTAATCAGAGACAATAAAATTCTACTTACGTGGGTAGCCTTCATTCTTCTTCTATAAGAAATGATTAAACACTCACAAATAAATTATCACAAACGATCACATACTAACTATATGTATTAACTACGTAAAAAACGATTACAGTGTAAAGGGGACTTACACAAAACTTCACCCCGAAACACAATTCTTTCTTTCTGTTTACATTTCACTACAAATTTTTCGGAACAGAAATCTTTCTACAAAAATCTGAGGACCGGCAAAAATACCGGTACATTCATAAATATGATTAATAGGCTTGTCATGCCATCTACCGGCCAGAATAAAAACACTATATTAAATAATAATACATGATTATCACATATAAAGAAATAAACTAACAGAATATTAATTATTATTATATCTACACTGTAAATAAACATAGGAAACCTTAATAATACAAATTACGTAATTATTCAAAATATATAAAGAAAGATATAAGAAATATATAAGAAATAAACTCAAAATTGAAAGAACTGCAAATATAGTCTTGATCAGTTTTAGTGCTGCCATCTTTTGGCAATTAGAAAAAACAAAGAAAAGAGAGTCATTTTACAACAAAAGCAATCAAAAATGGCATAGGGACATGGGATCGCAAACGCCATCCGAGGCCGCTAGAGGGGGGTAGCAAATTATATGTAATACAAAAAGAATAAACAAAAAGCATTCTACATCATTTTATGTATACTGTATTTCCACACATGTTACACATTTACGACCAATACTACTACGGGAGATGTTCAAAGTTTTTGTCGGGTGCCTAGAGACACGTATTACATCGACGCTGTATAACTGGCGCACCTTCTCAAACATATCAAGTGTATTTCCAACACATTCTGCCGCCGCAACAATTCTTCCTACTAAGTCTTCCTGTGATGAAACAGGTGTTACTTAACTAGCTATGTTACTCCCAAGGCATCCATGGCCCAAAAGAAGACGTCTCAATTTGCTCAGTTCGTGTTTTTATATAAACGCCCTCTAGCGGCCACAGATGACGTTTGCAACCACAAGTTCCTACGTGATTTTTAATTCTGTTTGTATTCCTATACTTTGCCCTTTAACTTTGGGCACTTTATTTTGAATCACCCAGTATAAAAAATAATATAAATCTTCCATTTATAATAGGGTTAATATCCATCCTTATTTAATATGGACAGATCGTATTTTGATGGCTTTGTCCGTTTCGTGGCGTATTTTTTTAAAAAAAACTAAATGACATGCCCTTTGTAAAAACTTTTAGAATTACATTAATTGACTACAGCATTAAATCATACCAATTTGTACTTTGAACTTTCAAAAATTCCTTAGTTCTCTAAAAAATCGTGTTTACTGCATGGACCGATAAAGCTCAAGTGGAGCTTAGAGCCTGTTAATAATTTGTGAACTTAATTTCAATTAAAATAATGAATTAGCATAATTAAAAACATTTATTTAAAAAGGGACACAAAGTATTAAAATTAATGTTTCTAATCTGTTCATCCTAATTTGGGGGCACTTTAGTGTAGGGCACGCACTTCCGGTAGCTCATGAATTAATAAGGCCATACTTATACAACTGTTAAAATGTTCTCTAAGTCGACAATAGATGTAATTAAATACAGTTCGGCTAATCTGAAACACAGCATTGCTTCTTCTTGGCTTAGTTTTGTGAGGCGTTCGTTAACCGGCCAGGAGTTCGTTATCCGAACATAAAAATCTCTCGCGAAAGTGTTCGTTAACCGATCACCCACTGCACTTTCAAAGCAATTTGTTAATAAATTCGGGTGACATTAAACAATTTTAACATTCTTTAACACTAAACGTACCGATATTTTTTTATAATTATCCAAATGACCAATATATAAAAAGTGATCTTTTTTACGATGTTTTGCGAAAATTATACCAGTTGATACAGTTTGGTGTATGAATAAAACATTTTACAATTATTACAATTTGATTATTTATTATAGTAAAAAACAATTATAATTACGCAAAAAATTAAGAAAACGATTAATTATTTCAAGAAATTCGAAAATTTAATAAACAAATATTGTGCAAATTTGGTTTATGTTCACCATATATTAGGTAGCTTTCTTTACAAAAAAGCTACCTATTGCAGCCGTTCGGAGGAAAGCGATTTCAAAAAATTTTGGTATATTTTCATCGATCATGACCCCCAGACCCCGAAACCACCCTCCGTTCAAAATTGATATATATATATCTATCTATCTATCTATCTATCTATCTATCTATCTATATATATATATATCTGACATATGTCACACTGTAACTCCCGTAATTATGAACCGATTTCGATGTAATTCGGTGTGTACATAGTACATACCAATGTCTCAACCGAGTTCGTTGGCCAGCTTCATCCGCCGTTTTGTTTCAAAATGGCGGCCATTTAAAATTTTTAAAAAAATTTAAAACTTGAAATGTGGTACCAAAAAATTAAAAATGGAAAAATATTTTTTTCTTATGTATTTGACCTTTATACAAAGATTTCGGAGCAGTTTTTGTTTCGTCTATATCTTAAAAAATGGCTGAGTTATAGCATTTTGAATTTCTAGCGTGGCTGACATTTTGAAACGTCCTGAATTTTGTCACGCGATAAAAGGCGTATTTATGAACCGATTTGGATGTAACATCGTTTATACATAGTACATACCAATGTCTCGACCGGTTTCGTTGGCCAGCTTCACCCGCCATCTTGTTTAAAAATGGCGGCCATTTAAATTTTTAAGAAAAATTTAAATTTGAAATGTGGTACCAAAAATTGAAAATTGAAAAAATATTTTCTTCTTATGTGTTTGACCTTGATAAAAAGATTCGAGAGCAGTTTTTGTTTCGTCTATATCTTAAGAAATGGCTGAGTTATAGCATTTTGAATTTCTAGCGTGGCTGACATTTTGAAACGTCCTGATTTTTCTCACGTAATAACAGGCGTATTTATGAACCGACTTGGATGTACCTTGGTGTGTACATAGTACATACAAAAATCTCGACCGAGTTCGTTGGCCAGCTTCATCCGCCATCTTGTTTCAAAATGGCGGCCATTTAAAAAAATTAAAAAATTTAAAAATTTAAATGAGATACCAAAAAATTGGAAAATGAAAAAGATTTTTTTTGTATGTGTTTGACCTTAATACAAAGATTGCGGAACAGTTTTTCTTTCGTCTATATCTAAATAAAATGGCTGAGCAATAGCATTTTGAATTTCTATTGTGGCTGACATTTTAAAACGACCTGATTTTTGTCACGCGATAACAGGCGTATTTATGAACCTATTTGGATGTAACTTGGTCTGTACATAGTACATACCAATGTCTCGACCGTGTTCGTTGGCCAGCTTCATTCGCCATCTTGTTTCAAAAGGGTTGCCATTTAAAAAAATTTAAATTTAAAATTCAAAATGAGGTATTAAAAAATTGGAACATGAAAAAGATTTTTTTTATGTGCTTGGCCTTGATACAAAGATTCCGGAGCAGTTTTTGTTTCTAAAAATTTGTTCTTTTGCTTATATCTTAAAAAATGGTTGAATTATAGCACTTTGAATTTCTAGCATGGCTAACATTTTGAAACGATCTTGTATTTGTCACGCGATAACACACGTATTCGCCTATTTCGATGTAAGAAGGCATGTGGATAGTATACATCAACACCTCGACCAAGTTCGCTGGCCAGATTCATCAGCCATCTTGTTTCAAAATGGCGGCCATTAAATTAAAAAATATATATATATTTAAAGTGAGGTGCAAAAAAATTAGAAATTGAAAAAGGTTTCTTTCTTAAGTATTTGATCTTGATATAAGGATTCAGGAGCATTTTTTGTTTGTCTTTACCTTAAAAAATGGCTCAGATATAGCAGTTTCAATTTCTATTGTGGGTGACATTTTGAAAAATCTGATTTTTTGCATGCGACAGCACTCCTATATATTAACCGATTCCGATGTGAGTGAGCATGTGCACAGCAATTACTAAGGTCTCGACCAAGTTCACTGCTTAGCCTGATCCACCATTTTGTCTTAAAATGACAGGCACTTTAAGAAATTGCCGAATTTGGCAGCCAAATATAAGTTACTTTAAAAAAAAGCAGCTTGAATAAAGCTGACTAATTTCGCGAAATTCTCATTCATTATATTGATAAAAATTAGTATTGAATCTCCTATATTCGGTTTCCACTAAATTGAGCTTCGTGTGTTTGAATAATATAAGTTGGCTTTTTTAAAATAAGGATTATGAAAGCTACCTCTTCCTCCCGGCACTGGCCGGAAGGACTTTTTTTAAGACTATTTCGTTCTCGATATAACCTGAAATGTTCAAACTAGAGTCTCACCCGGAATAAAGTCAATTTCTAATTGCACCATCACACATTAACCCTTTCAGGGACAGTGGTATGTTTATGAAACCACTTAATTTTAATTCTCAAGCGCCACAATGGCACCAGAATTTTGGTAAAATATTTTCCATTTAATATGTATGTGAAATATAGGCTTTTTCACATTTACAAATGAATTTGTCGGTCAATTCCGGTGCCAATTATTTACTCCAACACTTTAGCATTGAAAATGCTTTGTCCCTGAAGGGGTTAACAAATATGATGTAATACAGTACAATAAATGTGTAATAGCAAAAATACGCAAGTTACTAATGTGCTTACAAAATAAAACATTTATACCTTTATGATTTAACATAAATTTATTCAGGGGCCAAATGACCTCTTGCGGTAGTTAAGCTTAAAATATTTTTTTTTCTAGGCAAAAAAGGTAGTTCGGAGATGAGGCATTTTAAGGAATACTAATATGATCATAAATTTTAATAAAAGTCGTGAAATATAAAGAAATTTCGTAATGTTTTAGTTTGTGAAATTCCGAAAAAAAATTCAAAAAGGGTCATTTGACCCCTAGCGGTAGTTTTAGTGTTAAACAAAATTAACCTGCCTTAGAAAGGGTGGGTTAATTAATGGCTAAGTAACATTGGATATATTGACTATCTATCTATATTATAAAGGACAAACATATCTGTGCGTAACGCATACGACATTCTGCGAATGGCAACACATTGAAATTTGAAATGAAATTTCGGTTTCGCAATTTTCGCTACTGCAAATTTTTAAACTTCTAAACATCGCACATTTTAAATTTTTACACCGTCTTATACAGAAAAAAATTTACTTTTAAATGCAATTTGTTTGAAAGCTGTATCTCAATTTATTTTTGAGATATTAATTTTTTTATAGTTTTTAATACCAATTTTCTAATCGTGGGAACTGAAGTACTTCATTTCTATTAAAAGTGGTTTAGTTATCTTTATTGACTATATTCTTACTGATGCCATTTTTTCATTACAATAAAAATTATTTTGTTCATTCCGCTGATATTGAGTTTGAGACAATAGGCAAAATATTTCAGCGACTGAAAATGACGTCATATTTAAAAGAAAACGATAATTTTATTTGATAAAAAGAGATATTTCCTCTTGAATACGTCTAAAAATGATAAAATTCTGGAATTTTTACGCACAGGTACAGATATTATACTAAGACTTCAAATCACGAGTGGGGATTTTCACATGGAAAGTTGTAATAGTTGACAAACGTGACTTCAAGCTTGAAAATGTATTTATTAATAACCTATTGCACTTTAAAATGTTTTTAAATGGTTAATATGGATGTGAAACGTGGAAAATGACTTGATTCGGTTTAGATTTAACCCTCCGTCTACCAGACGGGTCCATTGGACCCGACAGGTACATACAAAATATTCATTCAAACCAGAAATTTCTTTAAAATAAACTAAGTATATAAACCAGACAAAAATAAGGTAAAAAAATAAGTTAAATAGTTTTAAATAAAAATTCTGGTGTAGAACGTTTTATTAAAACTTGAATAAAATTCCCGGTAGATCTAGGGTTAAACGGGGAAAAATTCTATGATTATGTCAAGGTGAAATCATTTTTGCTGATTTTTCATTCAGTAATACCAAGCAATAATTGATAACTTAACCAAAATTACTTATCTTGATTATATATTACTTATTACGCATATGAATAAAGTTTAATTTTGCAATAATTTTAACAGTAGAAGTTTATGAAAAAAGTATTTAATTACTCTTAGGTTAAAATATGCCTTTGGAGAGTTAAACTAACAAGTGTAAGATGGATTTTTTATTCTAATTATTTAATTGTTGTCGATGTATTAGAAATTTGATGCAACAGTTCCTTTGTAAACATTTTCTTTCGTCGAAATTCGACGGGATCCACCTCGTTTTACTAATAAATTTTCATTCAATAAAAATAATATTCGTAATTACAAGGGAACGTAGATAAATTCAAATATAACATATTACTTCAATGTGTCAGCCGTTCTCCTGTTTGCATAAATTGGTAATAATTAATGGCTATGTTTGTATAAATATGACTTTTAAGTCACACTGCATTTGGGCATAATAAGTGGATTGCAAGATGTGTCATGATAACCAATCCGAAAGCAGGAATGTACCGAGCAGACCAATAGGTAAGATAGGCTTAATTAAATCTACAACTTAATTAAAGATAATGTAACAGAATGGGAACTTTCAATAATTTGATTAACATTGTTGAGGCAAGGACCAACGGCGCAACATTGCGAATTGTTGCACCTTGTGCCATAAAACTTGAATTAACGAAATCTAGAAAAATGTCCTGATACCGTCAAGTAGTTGTTAATAATTTAAGTGTATAATCTCTAGCCACCAAGTTTTATATCAATTTAACTAAGAACTAGAAAAGTTGATCGTTTTAATTATTTGATTATGTTTTATTACAGAATTTTCTCCGGAACTTTTCCGGTAGTTATGTATTTTACAATTTTTATGTAATAAAGGATGAGGATACTATAATATTATGCTATAACATTGATAATATTACACCCGTCATAACTACATGCGTGATTAATATACACGAAAATAAATTTATGAAACCATTTGAATAGCCCAGAGCATGAATTGAAGGAAAATTTGTAATATTCAGCTTAAATTTATATTGATCAAAGAGAAGTTTATTTAGATCGAACTTAAAAAATATATTTGATCGTCTGTCTGGTGTAATCATATCATGACTCTGCAATAAAATTGCCGTATTAGCAAGAATTTTAAGTCTTGTGTTTCACTTCGAATCGCGCAAAATAACTGAATTGTGTTATTTGAGAAATGCGAGGATTATTTATTACCAAACAAATACATGCGAAATAATTTTTGTAATTCTTTCAATTAGCGGAATTTGCCTTTAATGTTGACATTTAGTCGTAACTATTGGTTCAATGATGTAATTTTCAAAGAAATAATTTGTTTATTAGACTTGTTAACGCCGATGGGGGAAAAATCCTTTAATGTAAATAGTACTAAACATTATTTAATATGATTTGTTAAATATGATTAAATAAGATAATAAGGGTTAAACAAGGTGTCTTTCATGAGATTTTTTGAAATTATGTTTTACCGCCATTTACTTAGTGCAATTCAGCATTTCCTTTTATCGTTCTCTATAATAATGCCTGGTGCTAAGGAGAAGTTGTAATAA
This sequence comes from Maratus speciosus, assembly GCA_963932465.1. Lineage (NCBI taxonomy): Eukaryota > Metazoa > Arthropoda > Arachnida > Araneae > Salticidae > Maratus > Maratus speciosus. The sequence continues at coordinate 180,147,182 of OZ010793.1, forward strand.
ATAGTCTTTTAAGGGAAGACAAGACTGGGTGAAATACTATGGGAAATATGCCAGCTTTAACCCCTTGGGGACGAGCGGCACGTATACGTGCTGCATGTAGCGCTCAGAATCCTTGTTTTTCCTCACCAGTAAAATTTTACTGTAAAATTTACCTTATTTAATCAGCGCATATTCTCGATTCAAGAAAACACAAATTTCTGTTTTTAAAAAACGGTGACTAAAGATTAAAAATTTCGTAAAAGGCTCTCGTCCCGAAGGGGTTATGACCCGCTTCCTTAGAAACTATCAGACCGATTTTGATAAAGTTTGGAATCCATATTCACTGGACTATGCTCAAGACTTATGGCAGACAGTTTTTTTCTGCGACTAAAACATTTTATTTTAGAGCAATGACAATTTTCCAGAAATTTTCTATTTTTCAGAATTTTTTTTTTCTGAAACTAATTAATTTTTTTTTTAAACTGTCTGCCACGTATGATCTTATATTTATACTCTACCATAAAAAAAATTGTTATCGAAATCGCTCGTGTGCTTTACGAGTTAATGAGTTTTTTTTTGCTTAAAAGTACAATTTTCCGGAGAACTAAAAAACTTAAGATACTTCTAACTTATGTGAAGTTATTGCACAGTTTTATCAAACACATGAATTAAAGTACATATAAACACTTAGATAACATTTAGTTACATATAATAAATGAGTATAAATTATTAAAGTAAAATTAATGCGAGAGGCGTGGCGTCCTAGTCATGCATTTCCTTAACCCTTAAATGCCGAGTGTTGCCTTTCGGCAACATACCCAATTTAGGCTTATAAATACTATTAGAATAATATTGAAGCTATAATGCCTAATGTTGGCAATAAAATACATTCTGAAAATATTATTAAATCGATTTTCAACATTTAAAAGGCAGCCCTTGTGCTGTTTAAGAATAAAGATAGATTTATTTTTTCAATTGTTAATACATGTTCTTTTTGTTTTGTTTGGAAGCTTGCGAAATACCCTATTTTATTCTGCAGTGATCAAGTAAATTTTATTTCTTATCATAGTTCTCAAAATTCTCGTGTATTTAATATTATAGAATTTTATCAAGGAAAATTATTTTTTCAATTAAACACCAGTATTGCCGATTAAAACAAACAGTTTTTTAGCCGTAATTCCTACTTAAAACAAAATATGATTTTTTAAGTATTTTCCCCATGATTTATTTAAAAAAAGAAAGCCGAAAAACGTGTTTTTAATGATTTTTGAAAACTCAGGCATTTAAGGGTTAAACCGACTTCTAAAAAGCATGTGATACAATTCATTTATATGTCTACGCATAACTTCTGAAAGGATGCTTCAAATTTCCCTTTTGTATGAAAAGGGCTCTTTATAATGGTGGTCTGATTATACAATTTATCAGCATCAAAGAATGGGTACGTTTGTCTGTCATTTTCTTTCGTTTTTTTAATATTATTTTTACTCTCCAAACTGTAACTTTTGTAAAACCGACTGGAAAATTTCAATGTACTGTGAAGAAACACAGTAATACTTTAAATTAAAAAAATGTTGTCTTTTCGTTTTACAGGGATGCATCAAAAATTTCAATATATGATCATCTACTTGAAATCAAAATGAGTAATATTGACAACAATGGTATTAAAAAAATGAATTCTGATTAAAGAATGAGCCGATAGTGCTGTGGCCTATAATGATCCCTTACCTTCCTAATCAATAGTTAATCGAAAGTGTTGTACAATAAAAGAACCCTACATACCCCCCCCCCCCCCCCCCTATCATTTGGTTCTGATGAAGCGTGCCAGGCAGACTGTTGCCAAATTTTCAACCCTGAATTACATTTAGTGGCCATTATCTGTACTTAGGAAGTCATGAAATAACAGTGTAGAATCGTAACTTTCGTTCTTTTGACGTTACACTAGTAGATATGCGCTCATAAACTTACCACCACATAAAAACTCTTGAGATCTTCTCAACCCACTTTAACCCTTTATCTACTGACGGTACTTATAAGTACCATTAAAATAACTTGTTATAAAATTTGTTTAATACATCGATTAGTTGTAATATAGTTTAGAATTAATTATAGCTACATTACTTTATCTTATTACAAAAGCATTATTGGTTACACAAAACAAAAATATTTTTAAAAGGTTCATTTCTTTTGCTTTTGCATCTTTTCAGCTTTCTTGTCGTTGGGAAGGGGGGGGGGAGGATTTTTCAATTCGGAAATATTTCTGTATTTCTATTGTAAGAACATTATATTTGTACATTTCCTAATTCTACAAAATACTAAGGAAAATATTTAAAATAAAAGATTTGAGTGGGATTATAAATATTGCACAAAATCAAATTTAATTGTTCCTTCTAAATCCTTCAATAGGGGAGGTAGGGTAGGTATGATACACTTTTTTTTAAAACTAATTTTTTACAACTCTTAGAAACCTATTTTTAAACAAATTTTTCGTGTTTTCTTATAAAATGGCCTTTTATTCATGTATTAAAAGTATTGTGAATTTAAAAAATAATCATTCAAAAAATATATCCCAATTATTGTGAATGGCTACTACTGTATCAAAACTCCCAATTACTGGGGAGGATTGATACACTAGCAAGGGAGATTTGATACATTGCTATGTAAATTGAAAAAAAAAATGCAGACAATTCAATTTATGTGTCATACAGTTTTTTTATGATAAATCTTGAAATACTTAAGTAAAATTTAAAAAGAAATGACATTGACATATTTTTGTTTCAGAAATGTTTTTTTTAAAAAATATTTAAACAATTGCTACTATTTAAACAAGTCTATTAATACACTTTTTAGAAAATAAATAATGAAAAAAACCCCTAGAGATCTTGCTGCAAGGAACAATGAAGTGAACATTTCTGATTTTCAAATAATTTAACATAAATTTAGCCCATTTAAGATTTCTTTAACCCCTTCAGGGCAAAGTATTTTCAATGCTAAAGTGTTGAATAAATGAATGGCACCGGAATTTGCCGACAGATTTAATTGGAAATAAGAAAAGGGCTATATTTCCCTTTCGTATTAAATGGAAAATCTTTTACCAAAATGCTGGTGCCAATGTGGCGTTTGGGAATTAAAATGAAGTGGTTTCATAAACATACCACCACCCCTGAAATGGTTAAACTAAAAACTAATAACTCTATCATTTTGGTAAGTAAAATCGGGTGGATTTAATGTTTTTTTTTTAATTTGCCCTTCGTCAATTATAGAAAAATCTTCCCGTTCAGGCCATTTAAACTTTTTTCCTTCTACATGACGAGCAAAGTGAACTAACCGTCTATCATCGCACTGCTTTTCTATGTAACTTAGATAATGTCTATGAATAGTCTCTTTGTTCTTCCTTACCAATTTCAATAGCTCTTGCTGAAAAACAATAATGAATATTACAGTCCTATATTAGTTTACAACTTAAAAATCCATGAAATTTCAAATATACAAGTGTATCATTCCTCCCCAGCACTAATGTATCATTTCTCCCTATCATGCCTTATTGGATTTTCAATCACTTTGTATAAATGCAGTTGCAAAATGCCAATCTGCTTTTTGGTAAAACTCACTCTAACAATATGCTTTACAAATAAAAAAAATTACAAGATATTATCGTCACAATAATAAGAGTTATGAAAGAAAATCAGTATTTAAAAAAAAAATTACATTGACATTCCAAAAGTCTTCAAAATTAAATGAAAAAAAAACGTTATCAGTTCTTCACTGCTAAGTTCAGCTAATGATGGCCTCTGCTAATAAAAGAAGACTTTACATCTGTTACAATGGCTGTTAATGCCATTTGTTGGGAAAAATTGTCAATGTATCAACCCTCCCTATGTATCAAATCTCCCCTACCTCCCCTACTTCTAAAACACTTCTAAAATTTATTAAATGATTATGTAAATCTTCTAATGTAGTTTAAACAGTTCACGAAAAATGGTTTAGAAGATAAAATGTTCATGAATTAATTCAGTACATAAAGGGTTAAACATAGAAAAAGTGTAAATTGCTTAAAGTGTGTCGATTAGAGGCCTCACATGGAGTTGCAATTGATAGTACAGGAGAGAGTCTTCCTTGTGTGTCAGCAAAAGGCAGTTTGTTTGTTTTTTTGCTTTTTTTTTTCTTTGTTTACAGACTAAACTAGTCTAAAAGATTACGAGGGATCTCCGGAAATTGTATCCTGCGATGGAAGAAAAACTGGACAACCAGTGCACTGCCGGGACCAATTGTTGGAATTTATCTTACTCAACTAGAGACTGAAAACCTGGAAGTGTACTTACTTTCTCTAACTATCCGTACCGACATGTAATGTTTCCGTCCGTATCATGTAACTGTAAATAAATGTGCATTGTCATTAAATTTCGGTGATATTCTAGTGCTAAGTATCAATAATTACTTCATATTTCATTATGATATGCATGTGCTGAATTTCTTAGTTAGTTTCTATTCTATACTGCTTGGAATTAATATTTTGTACAGTCACGGAAAAAAGTATACCGCACTATCTGCCGCAAAAAATCATATAAAAATATGACTGGTATAGTTGATAAGTAAAAACATCTACTAATTAAAAATACGCTTAAATTTTGCTTAGAAGGTCGCCTACGTATATAAATTATACTACAGTAGAACCTCGATCCATCGTTTTTCAAGGGGTGCGTGAAAAAAACGATGAATGCGGGAAAACGGTGAATGCGGGTTTACGTTAAAACACGAAAAAACAATGTTAATGCATTACTAATACGTTCAATGTATACAGTATAATAATACTAAATAGTATATAAATAGTATATATAGTATAAATAGTATAATAGTATATAAATACTAATTTGTTACTTACCAAAAATGGAAAAGAAATAAATCAAAGTTGTAGAAGATTGATATTTATTTTAAAAAACCTGTAATTTTATGTTGGGTTTTTCGTTCATATTTTAACTTAAACAACAAATTTTCAAGATGTACAACATTTTCCTGGTCATTTTCTGTAATTTCATGTGATATATAAACGTTTGTGCAGTTTTAAATGCCGTAATTGCATCAGACAGACTTGGCACTGGCGTAGGCTCAACTTCATTGGCATAAACATTATCCTCTGCTTCTTCACCATTATTTTCATTTTTTGCATCATCATGCATTCCTTCTATGTTTAGGAGACCACAAGTCGCAAATTTTTGATCAATGGAAATATAATCGCTAAATTTTTTATCAGATACATCCTCTGCTACACGCAACCACTTTTCATCTGCATTATCGTCACCATCATCATTATTTTCTTTCCCTTCTGTTGAGCCTTCTTCATCCATTTTTTGCACAAAACCGCACTTTTCGAAACAATTCTGGAGAGCTGAAGAGGTAATTTCATGCCATGCTGAAAGTACAAAATGAATATCCTGCGGAAGATCTATTTTTGGAGTAGGTTCTTTTGTTTGTTCCATGAAACATAAAGATCTCTTCACTAGCTTTCTCCCGTAAAATTGCTTAAAACAGTTGATTATCCTGGCATCAAAAGGTTGTACAACAGATGTACAATCAGCTGAGAAAAAACTGACTTTTATATTTTTCAAAGACGATATCTCTGGTGAATGAGCTGAACAATTGTCAATAAATAGAATTATTTTCCTTTATTGACCACCGATTGATCTAGCAAAGTCATAAAGAAATTTTGTAAAGATATACTAAATATACTCCATGCCTCGGCGTTCGAATGGTAGATTACAGGCAGTTTCTTTACATTCTTGAAACATCGACGTCTAGCAGATTTACCAATGAGGGGTGCTTGTTTATCAGAACCGTCCTTGTTTGTGCATAGTAGCACGGTAAGTCTTTCTTTGGAATATTTACCACCATGACAAGACTCTCCTTTGAACGCTAGCATTTTCTCTATAAAACTGGCCTGTTTTGTCTGCATTATACATGTCAGAATCCTTGTATCATTCTAGTAAATTCGGAAGTTTTTCGAACAAAATTTCTATGGCATCAGTATTTACTATTGCGGCACTTTCGCCGCATAATTACATGGTTGCCAATCCATGGCGAATTTTAAAACGTGAAATCCACCCATTTGATGCAGAAAAAATATCCATGCCATATGAGGCAGGCATTTCAAGAGCCTTCTGTCGAAGAATATTCCCACACAGATAAATATTTAACGCACGAGTCTGTTCGTACCAAGCGAAGAAAATTCTTTCCAACTCACTGTTAGTAAACATTTTGCTAGTTTTTTACTTTTTTGCAGAAGTTTCATATTTATCAGCCTGCTCTCTAATTTCTTTCTTTTTCGAAATTACTGAATTCAAGATTGATTAGCGATGTTAATTTTTTTTCTTCAAAAGGATTATTTTCCACCTTATCTATGATGTGAAGCTTTTCTTTTAATGTTCGGATTTGTTTTGCCATTCTTAAAATTCACAGAACGCATAAAATTTAGCGCAAAACGCATTAAATTGAAAGCTCTTGCTTCTTGAAATTAAACACATGCACTGCACACAACAGATTAGCCAGGAATGTAAAAGAATGTGGCAACTGGCCGAAGTGGCTGCATCCTCCCTTTTACACAGAATAGAATAACCCATTTTCAAAACAAGAAGACCTGTTCCGCATTTAGTTATTTATACGTACATGTCAGAATATTAACTTCATAAAACAGCACAAATGAATTATTTTAGGATAAAAGAAGTAATTCCACTTTGTAAGTCATATGGATCCACTTCATTTCGGTGGGGAGAAAATTTTTACAACGATGAATGCGGGAAAACGACTTTTTGAAGAACGATGCATGCAGGTTTCGTTAACATTATTTAAATATGATTTGTGCAGGGACCATAGAAATAAAACGATCAATGCGGGAAAACTATGGATGCGGGAACGATAGATCGGGGTTTCACTGTATTTAGAAACTGTACATACAGAAACTGTATATATATATAAAAGTTGTACATTATTGAAATTGTTCATTATAGAAATTACACACATATAAATTAATTTAAAATAATACATATTTTTAAATTCATATTCGAAAAAAATAGGAATTAGAACCTATAAATGTTTCAGCAGATATCGATTTCAAAAAACATCAAAAATCCTAATTCAAAATTTCAGCTTATTCCGTCAAGTATCTTTTAATATATGCTTTACAAACTTCCCGCACAGCAATCAGTTTTGCAGTGATTATTTTTTTTTATATGAGCAGATAATGTTTTAATTAAATTATACTTGATTACGCAAAATCAGCTACATATATACTAATAACCCTGTAACAAAAACAATTACCTTTCTTTCAGTCAAATTTGTAGGTTAAACATCCTCAAGTTTACACAAAAAATAAATTAAAAACAATTCATTTCACTATCTAAAAAAAAATTTAACGCATAAAAAATATATTAGAGAAGATCATATTATATATTAATTGAATCATTTACCTAGTAATGTTTCTTAATTGCACCCAAATTACACTTCCTGGAGTGTTTTCCGTTTTTAATGAATAAAAAGTGCTCGATACATTTAAAATAATGTAAAAAGCTAAATAATTAACTCTAATGTAAAAGTTAAAAGGAACTTATTTTTTTTTATTTTGAATAACGGAAGCTATTTTTTAATTGCTACAAGACCCTTTATTACTCAAAGACAAAGTTTAAAATTCATCGTAATTCGTTCCGAAAAAAACCTTCTTCAATTCATCATGATTTTTTTTAATAATGCTTAATAATTCATTAATTGAAACAGGAGATTTCATTAAAACGGAAGCGCAAAAAATAATAAGTATTGTTTTTTAATATCGAGAGATTATAAAACGTAAATTAAAATTTCATATGTGTAATTATTTTTATATGTTTTAAAACTACACATAAAAATATTTCCCAAAATTACTATTTATTTATGTTTATTTATTTATCTCTTTAAATTTGTTTATTTATTTACATTTGGAATTACATTATGGAATTTCCATATCCCTTTTTGCCTTTACACATTTAGAAATGTTTTAAAATGAAATGTTTAAATCAATATTAATAAAATGAATTGACTAAATGTTGGATGGGATCCACATTTGCGCCCTTTGGATAACATCTCTCTCCCCACCTCTTTCTTTAATAGCGTCCAAATAGTCTGTCTTCAGTTTTGTTTGTTGTTCTTTTATTACATATCTGTTACCTATTAAGGTAGAAGACACAAACATAACTTAACAGGCAGAAGGCGGTTGCAAAATCAATCACCTCAACGAGTTGGCGGCTGAATTCCAGGATTAGTTAAAACTGGATTCGCATATTAAAATTCAACTGGTCTGCCAAGTTAAATATTGGTGGAAAACACCTGCAAAACCCGATATTAGTGGTTGACTGGTAGATTTACAATTGTGTTTTTCTACTCCCAGTCCTTCATATTTTCATATCTGTGTGCTAAGGGGGGCTGGTCACTCAGGTTCCGATTTCCACTCACTAAGGTAAAGTCTATGGGCATTTGATGCATTCGTCTATAAAAAATATCTCCTCGGGATATTCATATTTTTAACTTCTATTTTTTGTGCACACTTCCTAAAAGATGTCCTTTTTTTTTTTTTTTCTTAGTTCTCAAAATATTTTTTAAGTATAGACTTAATTTTATATGAAGTGTTAAAACCTTACTTACAGTTCGCCCGCTTTTAACACATAAAATATTAAATTCAGCATAGATTTTAGAAATATTTTGAAAACTAAGAAAAAAAAGAGACATCCTAAAAAGAGTACACAGAAAAAAGATGTTAAAAATATGAATTTCCCGGGAAGATATTTTAAATATACGAATGCATTAAAAGTCCATACACTTAACATTACGGAGGAGAATTCCGAAGCTGAGTGACCAGCCCCCTTAAGGATTTACATACGCTCTCAACTTTCAAAAAATCTATTTTTTGTTTTCGACGGAAATTAAATTCCTATATTCCGCACGATCAAAATATATTGAATCCTAAAATTTTAAACGCGATTTTCTGGAAACTACATTTTTCAACATGGGCAGCATGATAACTTGAACAATTTTTAACATCTTCGGATAAAAATTGCGCGCGTCTACACATAATTAAATTGTCTAAGGTCCATCGCGCCATTAAAAAAAGAATAATTATATATTTTTTTCCAATAAGTTAAAAGGTGAATATTTTAAACGAAATATGAAATTATTTTCAAAATAGCGCAATTTTCTTATTTTTCAAAACTTTAAAAATTTAAGGGGATGGCCCTTAGTTACAACATTGTTCTAAAAGAAAAAAACTGAGATTTTAATATTTTGTTGCTTCAACAAGAAATTAGAATGCTGCCCATCAAGTCCGGATAATTTGGTACAAGCCAACGCAGCTGCAGGTTTCCGACGCAATATTTGACCAAATTTAACGACAAAAAATATTTTTAAATACTTTTTGATCAAGCAATAAAAAACAACGTGTAATTATTAGTTTTTCAATTAATTTTACTCCCTTCCTAAAAACATGTTCCAAAATATGCCAATTTTTCACCGCCGAGAACGTATGTAACGCCTTAACAACCTTTAAATCTGCATAATTCTTAAACTACTTCGTCGAATGACTTCACATTTGACCTCCGGATGTGAAATGGGTGTAAAGTGTACCGAAGAATTCAAATAAAATGTCAAAAATAGGTGTTAGTATTAAAAAAAATTTAAACCTTGTTACAATTTCTATGGGGTAGACGACCCAAATCAAAATTTAAGAATAGCATTAATTAGTAGCCGTTATTAATAATCGATTGGAACCAGTAACATTACCATATGGCGATTAGAGTAAGAGTTAGTAAAGAAGATATATTTTTTCCTCAACGCCTGTTCTTTTAGTAGATATTATAAGATTATTGACAAATGATATACACAACTCAAAAAAAGTTAGAAGAGTTAAAAAAAAAATAAATAAATAAATAAATAAAATAAAAAATAATAAAATAAACTAGAGAACAGGAATTCTGCTTTTTCAGAATTTAGTGTCGCCCCGGCATTTCCATTACTTCATTTTCTTCTGGTGGACTGGTGGCTTCGATTATTATGAAACAGCCATTATAAAAGAAGCGTTAAAAAAAATTATGGCCATTTTTTTTCCATTCTGACCAGAAAATCAGAGTTCTAACTTTTTACGGCAGCTCTTTCATCTTCACCTAACGCTTCATTTATAATGGCTGTTACATAATAATAGAAGTCACCAGTCCACCAGAAGAAAATAACTCGGTTAAGCGTGACTCGGATAATCGGGACTCTACTGCAAAACATATTTCAGTTTTAAGACTTAAAGCACACGCTTTTATTTTATGTAAAATGACGTCATTTGCATTAATATAGAAACTTAAAATTAAATATAGTTTATAATAGCTCCCTGTTTTATCATAAATCCTTCATTTATATTTTTCTCAAAGTAGCACGTATTTTAATTTTTTTTTCAATTTAATTTTTTTTAATTAATTTTTTTTCCATTTTATGAGAAAATGGCAACAAAAAGATATAATTGCTATTTTTCAGGAATTTTTTCTTTACTTTCTAGAGAAATGGCGTACTTGAGTTGCCAAAATGAAAAAATGTCGCTAAAAACTACAAAAAAATTAATATTTCAAAAACAAATAGAGATGCAGTTTTCAAACAAATTGCATTAAAAAGTACTTTTTTTTTCATAATATGATGGTATAAAAACTGAAAATGTGCGATGTTTAGAAGTTTTAAAAAATGCTATGGAGCATTTAATTGTACAATGATACATCTACTTTGTTTATTGCTAGCGTCTGTAAGCTAACGTTATTTTTTGGACACAAATTAAGCTGGGAGAAAGAAATAGCATACCGTACCGGGGCTAATAAAAAATAAAATAAATACATAAAATAAAAGTGGAACCAAGCGAGACAGCCGTGCATAGCCATAAAATGAAAAGTACACATATATTAAAGCGTAATACAGAAAATAAGATACAAAAGTATCATGTGTGGGAATTTTAATTCTTGGAAATAACATCAAGAACGTAAGAGACGCTCCAAAGCACTAATTTGGATACCTGTAAATTGAAAAAGTGTGTTGTTTAAGCAGAAATATCCTCGTACAGCTAAGACTGTGGCACACCCGTTTTCCTTGGATGTAATAAAATTGACGATAAGATTTTGAGGAATTCTGTTTCATTCTTCCAGAAGTGCAATCTCCAAAGTCTCGGACAGTCAAAGGAAAATGAGGCATTCAATGCGTCGTTGGAGTGCGTTCCAGGCAATGGAGTTATAAATAAAGAGGAGGGGACATATAGTGTACAGTCTACTACTTGCCAGTGAAGTAACTGAGGAGGTTGTCACAAGATGGCGGCAGTCCAGACAATGGTGTTATGAATAAAGAGGAGGGGACATATAGTGTAGGGTGTACTACTTGCCAGTGAAGTAACTGAGGAGGTTGTCACAAGATGGCGGCAGTCCAGACAATGGAGTTATGAATAAAGAGGAGGGGACATATAGTGTAGAGTCTACTACTTGCCAGTGAAGTAACTGAGGTGGTTGTCACAAGATGGCGGCAGATTCTTTTTACATCGGAATAACAGTTTCTGATTACCGCCGAAATAAACTTCCACCAGAAAATTTTGAAAAGAAAATTTCGTCTTATTTTAGCAGCTTATTCATGAAACTTTTCGCTCACAAATATTATTAAAATTTCTATTCATTTTTACTGGTGGATGTTGGCCTGGGTATTTAATCTCTTTTACTGACACCGACGGGAGGTTCTATAGGTTGTCACAATATGGCGGAAACGTAGGGCCTGACTACTGCCGAAGTAAACTTCCATCAGTAAAATTAAATGCCTGTTTTTGGCCATAATTATGTCTGAAATTCTGTATTAATAAGCCATTTAGATAAGAAGAAAATTTCTACTCAATTTTATTGGTGGAAGTTCTTTCCGGCGGAAATGAGCACTGCAAAACTGGTTACAGTTGAAGTTTCACCATTTAGAGGATATGTCAATTACTTTTTATTCATAGTCATGTTTCAGACACGGTAGATCGGATTTTAGTCATAGAAGAGAATGCTGACTAACTACTCCATATACTGTAATCTTTTTGTTACAAACATGCTCTCCACAAATAAAGCTGTATGAGGTCTGGAATTATCATGAATTAAAGAAAAGGGCGCACCAATAGTTTAAGCTTAAGGTACTACGCGAGATATGAATATCTTCTCTGGATATTTTTGGGCCGTCAGAATGTCATTCCGGATTATACGCATGCCCACACGTCCATTTATGTTGATACCACCCCACATCACCAATTCGCTACGTCTGTACTGGATCTTTCCTGTACGTTTGTGGGATTAAGGGGTCTCAGGACTCTTAAAGCTCTAAATTTTCGAAATTTTAATTTCCTTTTATATGTTAAACTTCTATATTTTCTGAACATTTTTATATAATTGTTATCTTGAAATTCCCATTAGAACAGAAGTTATGGCATTTAGAATTATACACGCTCAATAGCTGAAGCGGTGTTTCCAAAACTTTGAAGCCATTTTTCTCCAAATGACGTTTTTAGGCATAACGCGCCCGATATCTCAAAAACTTCTGAATATTTTTTCATGAAATTTTCAAAACATATGTTTTATGTTAGTCTGTATAAACTGAACCTAAAATTTCCTTTTTATTGTAAAAAAGGAAATATTTTTTAGGGGTTTATATTGTTGAAATTTTCTAAATTTTGCATTAGCTAAATACAACTTTGTATTAAAAATATAAAAATCTTTAAATACAAATGAATTTAGGTTCAGTGTAATTATTATAATCTGAGGTATACGTAGGCATCAAAATTTCCATTCTAGTTGCAAAATTTATTTTGTAATCGTGCGCATAAGCTGTTATGCCAATTTTCTGCTCGTGAAATGTCTGACAGTTTGGAGGCCCCTGTAAATGCTAATTCTGCATCTTGCAATTTTTCAAATATTTGAAATGAAAGAACATACTTGTATCTTTCATTCCCATTTAAAATTGTGTCTTAATATCAAATATATTTTAAGATATTAAATGTTAAAAATGGAAAAAATGAAATTTTTTTTCATTTTTTCCGGGGTCTCAGGACTCCACTGAAAAAACATCGAAAAAAAAGACCATTTTCAACATTTAATATCTTAAAATGTATATGATTTTAAAACATAAATTTAATTGGGATGAAAGATATAAGTATGTTCATTCATTTTATGTATTTAAAAATTTCAAAATGCAGAATTAGCATTTATAGGGAGCTCCAAACTGTCAGACATTTGACGAGGCGAAAATTGTATAACAGCTTACGCGCAGGATTACAAAATAAATATTGCAACTAGAATGAAAATTTTGGTGCCTACTTATACTTCATATTATAATAATTACCCTGAACTAAATAAATTTGTGTTTAAAGCATTTTTATATTTTTAATACAAAGTTGTATTTAGATAATACAAAAGTTTGAAAATTTCAACAGTATAATTACCTAAAAAATATTTATTTGAACAATAATAAGGAAATTTTAGGTTCAATTTAAACAGACTAACATGAAATATGTATTATGAAAATTTCATGGAAAAATATTCTGAAATTTTTGAGATATCCTGAGCGTTATAATTAAAAGTCGTCATTTGGAGAAAAATAACTTCAAAGTTTCGGAAACGCCGTTTCAGCTATTGGGCGGGAATAACTCTAAAAGCCATAACTTCTGTTCTAATGGGAATGTCAAGGAAATAATTATATCAAAATATTCAGAAAAGATAGATGTAAAAAAATTATAATTTCGAAAATTGTGAAGCTTTAAGAGTCTTGAGACTCCTTAATTCGAATTCTTCTTTCCCACCATAGATAACGGATGTTACACTCCAGACTGAATCGTGGAAAAGCTTAGTGAAAAGCACCTTTTTAAAAACATGTTGCGTGTAATTTCGATGTTCAGCGACCCAACTTCTTCATGGTCTAACAAGTAAAACAATGAAAGTTTCATTTTCGTACGATCAAAACTTACCGAGTTGCAGCGTTGTCAATGTTGTGGATTTTCTTAATTAATTCCGATACCAGGCCAGAAATTTCGAATCGTTGTTCACTTTATTTAACCACCAAATGTCTGTCATTAAATAAAGCAAAGATCACTATTGAAAATTCCGGTTATGGATGCGGAATTTCTGAATAAAGAAAAAATCTAAAAAATTAGCAACACTGCAACTTGAAGAGAACTTTTATACAGAAAAATAATATTCACTTTTATATATTAAAGTAATAAAACCTGTTAGAAAAAACAGGGAGGTTTGAAAATACAATCTATAATTAAATTTTTAAATGCAAGATCAAATGGTCTACACTTGATTCAACACAGTAAAACCTACAAAGGAAAAATTCTAAATAAATAAAACAAGTCCAGTCAAATAGAGATTCAACCTCGGAATGAAAGACAGCAAGCTGAAAATTTGCAAAAAGCTTTGTTATGACATTCTAAAAGTTAGCTGAAAAGTCTCATAAAATCTCATGTCCGCTTCGCCAGATATTCAAGGTCAAAGGTCACAGAACTAGGTTTTTTGCTTATATCTCAAAACCGTGCATTTTATTAAAAAAATAACCCAATTACAAAATTAAAGTAGACAAAATTTCCTATAAAATACATACATCAACTTTAACTTTCTGACAAATGGTTTTGGCGCTATAGCGCGCTGAAGAAAGGCAACTTTTTGACCTTGTGGCCAAAACGAGAGAAAAACTCTCGCCCATTCTCGATTTCTCAAAAACTATGCATTTTATAAAACAAAACAGAACAAAACAAACAAACAAACAAACAAAAAAACAGTTACAAAATTCAAGTAGACTATTTTCTACAAAATTAATAAAATAATTTTAATTTTCTGACAAAAAAGTTTAGGCGCTAAAAAAAGTCGATTTTTTGACCTGGAATTTAAAAAATATTTTTTTATCTTTGAAGAAAAAGAATTTAATTCTGATCCACGCCTATCTCTCGCACTTTATAAACAACTCCTAAAGATTTTTTGTTTTTTCTTGGGGTGGGGGAGGTTTTTTTTCAAAATATATAAGGTCTTCCGAAAATTCTCTTTCGCTGGACCGTTTTAAGGAAGACTGGCTCTGAATGGAATCGAATAGATAGTAATTATGCATTCACATGGCAAGGAAGGAAAAAATATTTTATGACTGCTCTACATTTAAATATTAGGTAGTGTGTTTAGAGCGGTTCTCAATATATATATATATATTCCTCTCATAAGCTTAAAATTTTCTGACGCATTCACGGAGTCATTTTTTAGGCGTGAAAGTATTGAATCTGCAGGCAAGACTATTGAAGGGATTCGAAATCGAATAACGTTTTACTTTTGTTTTTTATAAATGTAAGAGTATTACATACTGAGTTAGAAGCGACTGTTGTTTGATGACTTGTAGAGAATTTTATACTCTACAATATTTTTATTAGTTTCAAAGATCATTTGAAGCATAGGAAACAATCTTGAGAAGGTGTTTCTCTCGTTTTCGAAAAAAAAAAAAAAAAAAAAACTCGCTCTTTTTCAGCGCTCTCTACCGCCTGAACCGTTTGTCAGAAAATCAAAGTTATTTTTGCATTATTTAGAAAATAAAGTCCACTTTAATTTTGTAATTAGGGTTCTTCGATAAAACGCATAGTTTTCGAAAAATCGAGGATACAAAAAGGCTTTTCTCTCGTTTTGGCTCAAATGTAAAAAAATACCCCTTTTTCAGCGTGATCTAGTGCCAAAACTTTTTCTCAGAAAATTAAAATTATTTTATGAATTTTGTAGAAAATAGTCTACTTGAATTTTGTAACTGTTTTTTTTTTCACATAAAATCCATAGTTCCTGAGAAATCGAGAATGGGCGAGGGTTTTTTACTCGTTTTGGCCACAAGGTCAAAAAGTTGCCTTTCTTCAGCGCGCTCTAGCGCCAAAACCATTTGTCAGAAAGTTAAAGTTAATGTATGTATTTTATAGGAAATTCTGTCTACTTTAATTTTGTCACTGGGGTTTTTTTAAAAATAAAATCACGTTTTTTGAGATGTAAGCAAAAAACTGATTTTCGTGGCCTTTGACCTTGACTATCTGGCGACGCGGACACGAGATTTTATGAGACTTTTCAGCTAACTTTTAGAATGTCATAACAAAGCTTTTTGCAAATTTTCAGCTTGCTGTCTTTCATTCCGAGGTTTGCCCTTTTCCCCACCTTATTTGACTAGGCTAAACGAGTAGTAAAGAAGACTACTCTCCCGTTTGTACACAATGGTTAGGGCTTCCAGCTACAGGAGAAAGGGACGAGGTTCGAAACCCAACTCAGGCATAGATTCTTATAGTCGTGGATGATGGATTTATAACCCGACGAATAAATTGATTTCGAAACAGGAAACCAAATCAATAATCTTTAAGGACAAAAACATTTTGAAACTTAAATAAATAGATCAAGTAGGAATCAATCATTATGAAATCAACAAACTCTTTCTTTATTTTCTAAATTATGCTATTCAAAATGAACAATAACATTCATAAATAAAATATGTTTATAGATTATCCCACGTATGAAGCAAGAGTCCAACGTCACCATCATCATCATCAAAATGAACTCAAAAATGACTCATAAACATTTTTATTATTAGTTCAGTTGTTCTGTAAATTGCAATAAGAAAGCATGTAATGTTTAAAACTGTTGCTGCAAAAAGCAGCAGTATGTAAAAGTATAACTTAAATCTACAAGATAATGTTTTAATATAATTTTTCTATAAGCAAAGAAACCAAGTCTCAGGAGTGGATTTAATTAAGAAAAAAAACATATATATTAATCACAATTTCTTATTTTAATACTATAGTGCAGAAAAAATATTTGAATTCAGTGCAAATACGCCGTATTGGATTTAAATGCTTGCCAAGCTGTTAACCGAGGAATGCTGTTGAAGAAAGATAAAGGTAAGAAATTACCTATATTATTATATTCAATTGTTTTATCGTAAATTGCCCAGAATCATATTTATTTATTTATCTAAATATTAGCGCGCAATTACTACTGCATACACAAGAGATGGCTTTTTTTGCCAACAGTGGATCGGATCTCACTTTAAACGGAGTTCTCCGTCTAAAGATATTAAAATATTTGTTGTATTGCATTCGGAAACACATGTTTGTACATAAAATTGTTTTTAAAAATAATTCTAGCATATTAGGAAATGAGTGAAAAATCGATTATAAACTTCCATCTTTAAGTACAAAAATCAATTTAAGTTGAATAAAAAAAAAAATAAAAAATAACACAAACGAATTCCGTAATCTCCTTTGTTGGAAGTTGGTTAAAAATAATTTGAAGCGACGGAAACCAGTAAAATCTAGACATTAAAAATTACCGAAGCAATGCTTTTTGACTCGAGCACTTTAAGCGTTTTATTACAAAAACGTCATGGGAATTGATTCTCTTTATCGACTTTCATTTCTATAACTAGCAAATACAATACCTCGTCCGATTTCAACTTGTTGCAGACATCATTTTTCATTGATTTAAATTCATTACCTTCAAACAAGTGTCAAAGCAAAATGACGTTCTTAGATGATTGATTGTTTGGGTTATTTCTAAGAATAAAATGAAATGAATTCGATAGTTTGGGGTATTCCTGTTTTGATCAGTATGCTTGCTATGTGTGTTACATTTAAAATTGACAATGAAATTGTTTTCATGTTATTTCATTAGCAGTTTCGTGATTAATTAAAATAAACCATTTTATTCCGATTTTATTTTCTGAATACCGATGCAAGACCAGATAGTCTATTACATACCCAACATTATAAACAACTTCGTAAGTAAACATTTACAAAAATAATGTAAGCGAAGGAGAATAGAAGAAATTTCAGAAGAGCATCTGTAAATATTCCAAACTTTGTTTCTGATTAGGAGGTTTCCAGAATGATGATTAATTCTGAAATTTACTAGATTTTCTTAAGTTTTTGTAACCATTAATGCTATACCAGGAAACGGTTCTACATTTTTAACACTTTTTAATACAGTTGAAAAGTGTTTATAAATTCAGTTTGTCTGTCTGCGGCCTACCGTCTGCAATTTCTCGTCTGTCCGTGCCCTATCTCTCGTAAATGTACTTGGATTATTGTGTTATTAATGTGCAGTCGTGGAAAAAAAGTAAACACCCCTACTAACTCCTCGACAAATTATCGTAGAAGAAAGTTACTGATACCGAACGATTGAAAATCAAGTCTACTTTTAAATGATGTATATAAAATTTGCTTAGGGGGCGATCTATATATTAAAACGAACCCAAACTTCGTTTTTCTTCAATGGCAATACCCAATTTTTACAAGATATTTCAAATCTTCAGTTCAAACTATGTCTAGATACCAAATTTTAAGTCATTTGAATGATAAGTTTTTGAATTATAAACATTCAAAATTTAGTACTTTTAATGTTAAATGACATTTTCATATTTTTATTTATATCTCCTTAAATTATACTCCTAATTTTTTGTGTAGTAATAATACTGAAATACCCAAACATAAATACCTTGAATTTACAATTTTTATAATTTTAAGATATGAATTATGAAACTAATATTCGAAAAAATTTTGAATTGCAACCTACAATTTTCTTGATGAATTTAGATTTATCAAGTCCTGCTTTATGGAAATCTAAAATTTCACATTTTTCTTCCAAGTAGTTTTCAAATTATGCTTGAAAAACTGAAAAATGATGGTTAAGGGGCCGTCTATGATAGAAGTGACTAGATATTTTGAAATTTCTTATGCTATTTTTGATGATGTTACCCTATGTAAAGCACATGGAAATCGATATACATCACTGAGCTGCATTGTAAGAGAATTTGGTTACACTGCTGTCTATTACCGATAATTTCTGGGAGTGCTTTTTAAATCGTGATATGCGTTTTTAAATTAAATTAATTTTTATCATATGTATATGGTATGTATAATTTCTACGGATCGTATACTGTATTTCACAAAAGAATTCGAGTACATTTCCACTTATTGACGGAAATATATGGACGGAAACTGTGTTATACGTTTCCTGACTCAATTAAATTTGGGCATACTACGTAGTATATATACAAAACGATAGATCATATACAGAGCTGCACAAAAAAAGTCGAATCTTTTTCTGAATATAGATTGTAATTGCTGAAATTGTGTTTTCAAATGTGCTATACTTTTTCCAAGTCGTTTGCTTAGAAATAATTTTCCACTTTATTAAACGTTGAAATTTTGTTACAGTATTCTGCATGGGTTGGAAAGCATTTCATAACATATACTTGGCGCTCCCGTTTTCGATCTTATTTTGCAACGAAGTACCTCAAATTATTCAAAATATTCTTCAGATGTATATTTCATTAATATGCTGTTTTTAAAATTACCTCTAATATCATCATCTTTATCATCATCTCTTTCGTAGCATATCTGTGTGGAGTTGCTATTTTAAAAAGCACCTTTAATAAAGCATGATACAAACGCACATTTTTCAAATATTCAAGCATAAAATAAAATGTGTTTCGATATCAAATAAAACCATCCCATAATTTCTCAAAAATTGACGAAATCTACATATACAGTGTGGCCAGAATTAAAACCCCCCTACTTCGACGTGTTTATATATCGAAATGCTCAGTGTAAGGGCTTCAAATTTTGTGCACATACTATTCAAGACATATGGAAACGGATTAAGGGGAAAAAATCGTTCCAGGAACACCGATAGATGGCGCTGTACAGTTGGTCACAAGTTGAAAAGATCCATCTCTGCACACTTTATTTAAACATACCAAAGTTCACGTGACAAGGACATTATTGACGTACGGAATGCTGCTCAATATAGTTTTCTTCTTGAATATGTAAAATCTGCAGTCTGCGGACAGCTTATTCAACTGCTTGTTCAACTGGTCGACTGAGATGCTTTTCACAAGCAGTGTGATACCATCTTTCATGTGGTATGCTAAAGTTATTAGACACCCTCGATAAAGGAGATTTTTTAAGTGTTCACACAGCAAAAATCACACGGTTTAAGATCTGGAGAACAAGATGGCCAAGTTACCATAAACGCACCACTGATTACTTGATCATTATTGAAACATTGCAGAAGAAATAACATTCTCCTCCGTTTATAATCACTTTCATACACAGAACACGGCAGAAAATCATGCGTTTATACAAAGTTTTGTGCTTACAGTGCGAAATTGGCAGTTTAAGGTTCTTTACATCCCCCCCCCCCCATAAGGGTAATAAAAATTAAAACGGGAAAAGATCTTTTCGCATGTGTTTGGCTTTTTATTTTAATTTATGTATTCTTTTCCTATTTTATGTTGTACAGCGCCCTCTATCGGTGTTTCAGGAACTATTTTTTTTTTCGCTTAAACCGTTTCCCCATGTCTTGAATAGACGTGCACAAAATTTGAAGTATTTCTACACTGTGTAATTCGATATAGAAAGGTCAAACTATAGGCTGTTTATTTTAATTCTGGCCACTCGGTATATAAATGATCGTTTTCGTGTATGTTCTCTATACAAATCTACGATTTTTGACCGATTTTTATGAAACCATATTTTATAATAAAAGTAACATTTACTGGTTTTTTAATACTTTCCAACGTGGTTGAAAAGTGTTTATGAATTAGCTTTGTCTGACTGTCTGTCTGCCTGCCTATCTGTCTTACCCTCTCTGTCTGTCCAGGGTCTATCTCGTAGAAAAATGCCTGAATTCAGCACTGTGGGTGGTACTGATAGTTAGTTTGTGAATCGTTTTTGGCCGACTAAAACTAATAAAATCTCGCCACTAAAAATTAAAGAAAACGATTTTTGTTTCTATAGAAAAACTTTAAGCGTTTTATGAAAAAAAAGAGTTATAGGAAGTTATTGATTCAATTTATCGATCTTTTTACCTGAAACTAGAAAACTAGCATACAATACTTCATCTGATATAAACTTGTGGAGAATATCATTTTTCATTGATTTAAATTCATTACTTTCACACAAATGTCAAAGCAAAATGACATACTCAAGTGATTGATTCGTTTCTTTGAGCTATTTCTGTGAATAAACTGGAAAGATGTCGATAATATAGATTATCTCTATTTTTTTCCAGTATGTTGTGTGAGTTGCACTTAAAAATACCTGTATAATTGATTTTATGTTATTTTATTAACAGCTTAGTTATTAGTTAAAGTAAATCATTTTGTTGATTACATTGAATGCCAAAGATAATGTCTTCGATAAACAAGGTATTTTAAGTGTTCACACAGCAAAAAATCACACGGATTAAGATCCGGAGAACAAGATGGCCAGGTTGCCGTAAACGCACGACTGATTACTTTTGAAACATTGCAGAAGAAATAACATTCATCTAAGTTTGTATATTCTTTTATACTCTTCTTGTTACTCTTTTGTTACTCGTTCTGTATATTCTTTATAATTGGCAGTTTAATGTTCTTTACCCCCCCCCCCCCCCCATAAGGGTAATAAAAATTAAAACGGGAAAAGATCTTTTCGCGTGTTTTTTATTTTGCCTTCTTTTCCTATTTTTTGTTGTACATCGCCATCTATCGCTGTTTCTGGAACCTTTTTTTTTTTTTTTTTTTTTTTTTTTTTTTTTTTTTTTTGGGCTGCAAACCATGCGATTACGCAAAGTTTTGTGCTTATAGTGCGAAATTGCTATTTAAATGACAGTTTAAGCTTCTTTACCCCCCATACGGGTAATAAAAATTAAAACGGAAAAAGTTCTTTTCGCATGTGTTTGGTTTTATTATTATTATTATTATTGTCTTCTTTTTTATTTTTTGTTGTACAGCGTTATCTGTCGATGTTTCTGGAACTAAATTTTTTTCGCTTAATCTGTTTCTCCATGTTTCGAATATTATGTGCACAAAATTTGAAGACTTTTTACACTGGGTAGTTCGATATAGGAAAGTCAGACTATGCGTGTTTTTTTTTTTTTTTTTTTTTTTTTTTTTTTTTTTTTAATACAAATCTATGATTTTTCACCGATTTTCACGAAATTATGTTTTAGAACAAAAGTAACATTGCTGGTTTTTTAACAATTTCCAACATGGTTGAAAAGTGTTTATGAATTAGCTGACCGGCTGTCGCTCCGGCTGTTCGGGCTCTAACTCGCAGAAAGATGTCTGAATTCACCACTGAGCGTGGTTACGCTAGTTTATAAATCGCTTTTGGCCGACTAAAACTAATAAAATCTGGGCATTATAAATTACTGAAGCGATGTTTGTTTCTATAGAAAAACTTTAAGCGTTTTATGAAAAAAATGTTTTAGGAAGTTATTGATCCCATTTATCGATCTTTTTGCCTGAAACTAGAAAATACACTTCGTCTGATATAAACTTGTTGTGAATATCATTTTTCATTGATTTAAATTCATTACCTTCACACAAATGTCAAAGTAAAATGACATACTTAAGTGATTGATTCGCTTCTTTGAGCTATTTCTATGAATAAACTGGAATAATGTCGATAATATAGATTATCTCTATATTTTGAGTATTTTGTGTGGAGTTGCATTAAAAAATGCATGTATAATTTATTTTATGTTATTTTATTATCAGCTTAATTATTAGTTAAAGTAAGTAAATTTTTTGATTACATTGGATGAAACTGCATTTAGTTTAGCAATTTGTTTATTTAAATAAATGTTTTAAACAACGAAAACAATTTTCTATAGCTGGGTGAAACCAGTTTTGTTTGAGTTTTTCATATTCACATCTTTGCAATTGTTTTTGCAATATATATAAATGGAAATAAAAATTTTATCTGTCATCTTACATAAAAAATAATAACAAAGTTTAAACTATTTTTTTCTTTCCCTTTTTAAGTGTGCGTTCGTAATTATATGAACACGTAGCACCTATAACCGTCGTCTGGTCCGCCCGTCTGTCTGTCCACATTTAACAGCGCAAAAACTACCCAACCAAACAGTTTGAAATTTAATATATATAATCGTTGCAGAATTTTGTCGAGTCATTTCAAATTTTATGAAAATCGAATCAAAACTTCAAAATATATTGATAAACATTTTTCCATCTGCACCAAGTCTGCATTAAAATATCTGCATTTTTGCCTCTCCTGTAAAATTTACTTTTGTCGCGATGCGTCAGTTTTCTTGCAGGCGAACGATATAATCTATGTAACATGTAATATTATATATCTCTCTCTATATAATATAATTTTCTTTGAAAAGAATTAAAAAAAAAGAATTAACTCATAGAGTCCTTATTTTGGAATATCGTCAATGTCCTCCTTGAATATTTCCTCCTGTTCTGGTATTTTAGACATAATTTTTTTTTATAGAAGGTAGGTCCTCCGATTCTGGCCAGTTTTCACCAAAATGTTTCTTTAACAATTTGTTGACATCCTTAAATTTCTCTTACTTCACTGGAACAGAACCTGACAGCTGCTCGAGACTCATGAATCATAAACTTTCCCCCTCTTGGACAAAGTTTGAAAAAGCTTACATCTATTTTCAGGATACATACTTTTTGCAGGAACAAACTGGAAAAGCAGCTGGCCGGGAAGTTTTAGGGTAGAAGCCATCGCTCATTTGAAATCACAAATGGGAACATTTTGGCTTACTTATTCTGTAATATTGCTTTTAGCTGAATGCTATACAAATGCAATACTATAAAAGCTAGAATATAACAATTATAGCTGTTAATTAGCAACAGTCGGGTTTTGTATAAATATTTTAAATTGTCTTTTGGCTTAGCAAAAACTAGTAGCATCAACATCTACTCTATGAAAAGGTGAGTTCCCCCAAATATTGTTTTTCCATCTACAGGACTGATTATACGTAAGAAACACAGTAAATCTTATTTAATAGTTTGTATGAAAAGACCTGATAAAAACTTTAAACGAAAATAGTAACAAGTCGTAGAGAAATGAAGGAAAATTACTCTGATAGTAGTTGATAAGCCCGCTGTTGTTACTTACAACCACTGCCATATTTTTATTTAATTTGATTTAGAAAATATTTTATTAATCTTTATTCATTTAATTTTAATATTCGCATTCTAAAATTATTTTAATTCCTTCCTTTTTTCAATCTTCCCCTGTAAGTTTTTCTTTCTTGCGTAAAGTTTCGTTTCATTTTAAAATGATAAGCGTAGTTTTTGAATTTGTACTTCCGGTAAAAGATTTCTCTGGAATATTCCACAACCTTCTATTTCCGAGGTAATTTCCATTTGTAACCCCATTCCTAGCCAATCATATTCAAATCAGTTTAATACGTAATTTCAAAAATTGTAACACTTTACTACTATTTGGCATTTTATCTTTATGAAATCTATAAAATTTCCTCTAATTTAAAGCAGTTTTTCATATGCTTTAGCATCGCAATTTATGCCAATGCAAGGCTCTTGTATGTTTGTTCCTGCCAAATTGGCGAGTTTCAATTATTACAGCAACCCCTTCCCCTTTTCTACGCAGAGCTTGTGCGTTTCTCAGTTGTGTTCTGATTTCAAGGCAGGATGGTTTCCCCTATATGCGTGCAGCGAAAACAGTAAAATGAAAGAAAATTCTTAATACTATGATGGGATGTATAATTTCTTCTGTTTATGGAGATGTTGAGAAGAGTTCCACCAGTTAATTTATAACTTCAAGTTATAGTTAGTAAAACTTTCCTATTACACTTACAAGTAAGACAAATAAAAGTCCTATTATTCTACGATTAAAACTGACCGAAGTAATGGCTGTTTAAAGTTGGAGCATATTTTTTGCTGCGAAACAGGGGTCATTTACAAATTTACAAGAAATATAAATAATTTTCAGATATATAAAAAAAATAGTTGATAGTAAAATTAACATTGCATTATAAATTTGAAATCTATAATAGTCCAGGAAATAGGGAATTTTACCTAGCAAAATTAATGGTAGTACTGGAAATCGGCTTTCTAGATGTTTTTTGGGTCGCTGAATCCGAATTTGTAACTTCCCACCAAAATTTCCCCCGGCAACCCCCCCTCCAAATTTTGGTAAAAAGCCCCCAAAAAAGGTTTTTATTAAAAAAATCATTTTTTTTATTGTTTTAGGGAAAAAAATATATAGAAATTCAGAAAGTAGACAAAATTTGCAATAAATTAGATATATGTCATTATGACTTAGGATGAAGGGGAAGGGGGGATCTGCCTCGAAACATGAGCGCGATGCTGCGTTAACTAAGTTGCGCAATTCCACTTAACCACTCACACGTTTACATTCGCCCTCCCATCTCCCTTCCGAACTTTCCTTATACGGTTTACTTTAAGTTTTTTGGGTCGCTGAATCCGAATTTTTAACTTCCCCCCAAAATTGCCCCCCCCGAAACCCCCTCAAATAGTTGTTATTAACTTAAATTTCTTATTGTTTTAGGGGAAAAGCATTACGAAATTCAGAAACTAGACAAAATTTGCAACAAATAGGATAGATGACATTATGATGTAGGATAAACGGGGAGAGAGGGGGCTGCCTCGGAACATTCCCCGCGCGCTTTTCTCAAAAACCAAATTTTTTCAAAAAATCAAGTTTTTGGGGGGTCGCCGGGTGAAATTTTGGTGGGATTTCGACTCACTTTATGTTTTTTGGGTCGCTGAATCCGAATTTGTAACTTCCCACCAAAATTTCACCCGGCAATCCCCCAAAAACTTGATTTTTTCAAAAAATTTGTTTTTTGAGAAAAGCGCGCGGGGAATGTTCCGAGGCAGCCCCCTCTCTCCCCGTTTATCCTACGTCATAATGTCATATATCCTATTTGTTGCAAATTTTGTCTAGTTTCTGAATTTCGTAATGCTTTCCCCCTAAAACAATAAGAAATTTAAGTTAAAAACAACTATTTGCGGGGGTTTTCGGGGGGGGGGGAAATTTTGGGGGTAAGTTAAAAATTCGGATACAGCGACACAAAAAACTTAAAGTAAACCTTATAGAGAAAGTTCGGAGGGAAGATGGGAGGGCTAATGTAAACGTGTGAGTGGTTAAGTGGATTTGCGCAACTTAGTTAACGCAGCATCGCGCGCATGTTCCGAGGCAGATCCCCCCTTCCCCTTCATCCTAAGTCATAATGTCATATATCTAATTTATTGCAAATTTTGTCTACTTTCTGAATTTCTAGCTACTTTCCCCCTAAAACAATAAAAAAATGGAATTTTTTAATAAAAACCTTTTTTTGGGGGCTTTTTACCAAAATTTGGGGGGTTGCCGGGGGAAATTTTGGTGGGAAGTTACAAATTCGGATTCAGTGACCCAAAAACATCTAGAGAGCCGATTTCCAGTACTACCATTCATTTTGCTAGGTAGAGTCCCTATACGGTCTCTATTGCCTGGACTATAATCATTCTGAAATATTAATGCAAAATATACAGCTTGCACTAAACATATAACAGGAAAAAAATAATAGAATTTTCGTTAAAAAAAAAAAAAAAAATGTTGAAAAGCAACAGCCTCGATTCTTTGCAAAATGACCATATTTTGAAATGTTATTAGATTACACCAGGATGCAAATTTGTGTTGTGTCATGTGTTTTAGCTTTTGATACTTAGTTCTTACGTATTTTGTAGCACTGAATCCAAAAATAGCCTTCATTTTTTAGCACAAAGTACAGATTTTTTGCAAATCGTAAATTTGAAATCTAAAAAGGGAAAAATTTACAGAAATCTGATAGTATAAAATAGACGTGATTGTTATTTCTTTAACTTTTGACAATTGATTTTTATGTATTTTTTACTATTGAATCCGAAAATGGCCTTCATTTTTAACCATCACGTCAGGATTTTTCGCAAATTGTAAATTTCAAAGTTTAAAAGTTCAAAGTTTTAATTGAACCTCTTCCCTTCCCACATCATCGGATCCGCGAGCTGTTTAGCTGTAAGAATCCCAGTATAAGCCAAAATTGAATAAATTCTTGAATTAAATAAAATTAAATTGAATAAAAGAAGTTTTACATCCATTTTATAGTATCAGATTTTCACTATTTTTTCACTTTGAAATTTACCATTTGCAAAAAAGTCTAACATGATGGTTAAATATGAAGGTAATTTTTACATTCAGTGCTAAAAAGCACATACAAATCAATCGTAAAAGTTAAAAAATGCAACCATCGACTCTATTTTATAGGATTAGCTATTTTTTCAATTTTGAAATTTACTATTTGCGAAAAATCCTGACATGATGGTTAAAAATGAAGATAATTTTCAGATTCAGCGCTAAAAAATACATAAAAATCATAATTTTAAAAATACATAATTTTAAAAATAAAAAAAACACAGCAATCGCAGTCTTGTGTTATCTAATCTAAAACTTTTTAGTAAACTTGTTGGCAGTAATCTATCCGAATTTTTTTGTGTTACCCTGTAAAATAAGAACATACACTGAAAATCATAATAATATTACATTGTCATCTGATTTACGTCAATATGTAAAATTTAACCTCGATCGCCTATTTTAAAGTGAGTTGAATTTCGAGTACAAATTTTGAACTAGAAAGACATACATATGATCATTTCAAGTTAACCCTTTACCCGCTGGTGTTGCGTTCACGCAACGGTCACAATAATTGCTCATGCTTAAATTAATTACTTTTCACCACTATTTTACAATTAAAAAATTGCCTTATTTATTGGCAGAAATTTTGATATTTTTATATAGCGAGAATTACCTTTCTGAATTTGTGGTGACAAGCGACTTTCAACAAGAAATTTGAAATTCCTACTTTATAGTTTTGGCGGTTAATAGGTTAAATAAAAGCTTATTAAAATAGCATAATTTTTGTTAAAAAAATCATGAAAAGAAACAGTTTCAAATCCTTACAAAAATCTGTCGTAATACGATTTCTTTCAAAGCGCAGCTACACATGAAATAAATCCTTCAAATACTTTAAGCACTTTGTTTACGACTCCTAGAAGCATGGCTAAACTCATGTGTATTCGGATGCAGAAAAGTGGCATAAGTCTCGCGTTTCAAAGTTTCGTATAACTTCATGAATTTTAGTGTTAGATGAATGGGACTTTTTTTGTCTTTCTTTTAAGAGAACAGGAAATTTTTGCTAAATATCACTTATAGAGGACCGTATAAAAAATTAAATTTCGTAACTTTTTTAGAAATATTTTT
Source organism: Maratus speciosus (assembly GCA_963932465.1). Lineage (NCBI taxonomy): Eukaryota > Metazoa > Arthropoda > Arachnida > Araneae > Salticidae > Maratus > Maratus speciosus. The sequence goes on from OZ010793.1 coordinate 180,175,278, forward strand.
AGTGATCCAAACGACTTTCAGAATAATTTTTTACCTTATTTAAAACATTTTTGTAATTGGAACGATAGGTCTATGACTAACGGTTTAAGAATTAGCCATTGAACATCGTAGAGAGTAAAGACACACTGTATAAAATAATAATATAAATGGACGGTCATTTGACGACATATTTTCAAGAGAAACCAATGATTACACTGAAAATCGAATAGACCTTGCGCCGCCCTTAAATTTCCAAGAGGAATTATGACCATAAATCATAAAGTTAGAAATAACTGCAAATTACTTGCACACACTGATCAATGAAATGAACTCTTAAAAACAAAATCATCTGTCCAAAACATTACAAAATTAAGGCGACTGGATGCGTAAGAAAATGGATGAGTATATAAGAAAATAAATTAATAAAAAATATTATGGATTGCATGTAGTTCCCTTTACCTCGGAAGTGTTTTTTTCCCCTTGGAATCCTTTATTTTTCAAAATCGTTCATTTTTTCTCGGAATCGTTCATTTTTCCTTGGAATCGTTCCTTTTTTCTCGGAATCGTTCCTTTTTTTCGGAACGATAACGACTCCGAAGAACTCGTTCCTTTCGGTGAACGATTCCTTAAAAGGAACGATGTTACCCATCTCTAATCTACATAGAGCTGTTTTACCATCTTCACTTAGAGCTAAAGCTTTAAGAATTGCTCATGTTACTCATACTGGTATTCATAAAACCAGTGTTAATTTAAAACAAGGTTTACTTGGGAAACTCTAGTTTCTGATACAATCAATTATGTCAACTCTTGCGAAATTTATTTAGTAAATAAAAATCATAAGAAAAACACTGCTCCATATCTGGCAGCGCCAATTCCTGCAGTTCCTAATCAAAAGGTTTCGATGGATTTACTTGGCCCTTTGAGAAATCACCAGTTTGTTATGACTGTAATCGACCATTTTTCTCGTTATCTTGAATTATATGCCTTGAACAGAATTCATACTGAGTCGGTCACTAAAGCTCTGTTGAATTACATTTCTACTCATGGAAAACCTGAGTTAACTCTTACAGATCATGGTTTGCTAGTTCACTAGTGATATGTTTTCAACAAAAAACTTGGAATAAAACTGGAGCACAGTACAGTAGCGCATCCACAGGATAACGGATTGAGTGAGAGATGTAACACTCAAATAAAGTTATCTGTGAATATAAAAAATATAAAATAAAAATATGAAATAATAAATAAAAATAAGAAAATATGAAAAGCCATTGGGCTTTTCAAGTATTTGATGTTCCAACTGCTTTAAAAATCCGCCAGTCCATATATAACGCTACACCTCATCCAGCTACAAAATTCACTCCAAATCTTCTTCATTTTGGAAGGGAGGTGAATGCTATTTATGCCAATTATAAAACCCATTCTTCCTGGAAAATTCTTAACACTGCATATGAAATCCACAAATTAATGGATGTAATTGAAAAAGTATACTACCAAGCTTACAAAAATAACGAGTCGTCTAGACAAAAAGTGTATCAGAAATCAAGGGAAAATTTAAAATTTGCTAATATCAAAGTTGATGATATTGTTTATGTAAAAATTCCCAGTGTATTTAACAAAAAAGTACAAGGACCTTATATGGTAAAGAAGATAATTTCCCCTGTACTTATTCAAACTCAAGATTGCAATAATAATCAAGCACCACCTGTGTTAATTCATACTAGTAGAATTTTGAAACTCCAGAAAAGAAATGAAGCATTGCTTAATTCCTTCTGATTCATCTAGAAGTGCAACACATGATCAAACAGCTTTTGATAGTGCACCTTCATCTCCTGCGAAACAACATATTCGTACTCATACTTCCAATTGTGATTCTCCTCAAATTCACACCTCTTCAAAGTGCCAACAAACATCTTCGCATTCACATAGTTCAGTGTATTATCAAGCATCTGGTAATAAAACTTCCACTACAGTTCTAAACAAATCTACTCAAAGAACAAAACATTATGATCTTCGCCCTCGTAATCATAAACGGTATAAAATATAAACTAATCTTCATTTTTATTTAGGATGCCTTTACCATTGTAAAAAAAATCTCATCTATGCTAGCTGGATTGGTTTGTCAAATACGAAGACTGACTGATTATTTTTGTTTACTTCTACCAAAGCTGCAGGCAGCATTTGTGTAAATTTTATGTTTATTTTTTTAAAGTCATCTTCGCCTTGACACTGTGGAATTGTCATTCTGCAAAAGTATGTAAATCTTATTTTTTTTCCTGTTCACTATGTTGCTCACTGAAATATTTCCTTCAAAATCATATTCATTTTTAGAATTTATATTTAATGTAAAAATGTGCTGATAACTCAAAATTTTTAAATTCAGTATTTCATTTAAATAATAAGAAAGATTAAAAAAAAATCAAATCAATTTTTTTTAAAAACTTATAATTCAATATTTTAGTTGGAGATGAAGTGTCATTGATGCGTTATTTTGATATGCTATTTATCTTAAAAAGTAAATTATTATTGATATAAAGTATAATATGAGTACATATGTCATCACTTTCCCTATTGTGACTGTTAGCGTATTTCAAATATTACTTTATCCTTAATTATAATTCATGCATGTTCTAACATCTAACCCCTTTCTAACATCTAAAAACAACTTTAGTAAAAGTTATGCATGCTAATACTTCTACTATTATTATTGATGTATTATGTAAAATGGTTGAAAATATATTAAGCATTTTTTTAAGTGTTTGAAAAATTCACAAATTGAAAAAGAATGTTTGTCCACATGAAAATTATATACTTTGCATCCAAAGATTGCTTTACGTCTTTTACGTAAAAAAATAAATGCTTACGTATTTTACATGTAAAAAAAAAAAAAAAAAAAAAAAAATACATGTTTATTCTTACAAAGGTTTGAAAATTTGAATTAAACATAATTCAATAAACATTTAGGATATTTACTATAAATATTTTGTGTGATAATTTTTGTAAGATCAATATTATTAAAGTTATGTGGCTGAAGGATACATTTATTTATGTACTTTTTCTGAGAGCTTAAATATCCTCTCTTTTCCAATATTTACTTTGAAAGTATTATTATTGTTGTTGTAGAATAACTAAGTGAACCAAACTAAGTGAAATGTATTCAAATGGATACTACGAGGCAAAAAAAACTATTTACATAAATTTTGTTTTTAATTTTTAATAGCATGGCACAAAGGATAAACCACTTTATTCGAATAAATATATTTGAATGCATTATATAAGTTCAGTGAAAGTGATATATTTAACAGTGTATTGGAAAATTAAAAATATTGTTTAGATGTGTGACTATATCTTAGCCAAACTAAAAATAATTTAAATTGAATTTTAAAACAAATCGTTTAAAGCCACATCAAGGTGTCACTTAAATTTCGATATCATATCTTTTAAAACTCATACTTTGAATTTATGAGCGATATGAATGATAATGCATCATTGAATAAACTTTTATACATCTTTTTAAATTGAACATAATTTTTGCACATGCAATTATAAAAAAATAAAATGATGAAATAAATATATATAGAGATTATAATTAATAGCATAGCGTCACTCAAAATTTGATTTCATTATTTTTAAGTTCCATATTTAAAATTCTTAGAGCATAAGATAAAGCGCCGCGTTACAAACTTTTAACCCGTTAAGGGTTTTTGTATTGATATCAGTACTTTTTTTAGGTTAATGATAAAAAAATAAAACAACAACAACAAAAAATTAAAGACCAATACAAAGAATTCATAGTCAGGATTTCTATTCACCTTCAATCTCTCTCCCTCCCCCCTCGCAAAAAAGGATGCCTCATATTTCAATTTTAAAGAGCACTGTGCTATGAGATTTTTTTAAACAACCCTTTGGTAAGATATGGAAGTAATGTACAACATGCATGCTTAGATGGTATTTCTGTTGGTTTGTTTCAGAGATATAAAAAGCTATGTTAAATTTTACTATATAAAAAATTTACTGTCTTAAGAAAAATAGCAAGAAATATTGCTCTTTAAACATACATATATATATAAACTTCCACCATCACTATTTAAAGCTCTTTATTGACAATAATAGTAAATCATATAAAATAATCTCCTGAGCCCCAAAAATTTCAGTTCTGCCTTCTCACCCATCTCTCCAGCTTACCTAATTAATTAAAATATTTCAAACTTTAGTTTGAAAAAAAAAATAATCTGCAACATTTGTTGCTCACTAACATAAATAAATAAATTAAGCCCTAACTTCCCAAATGTACATTTCTCCCCTCCTCTCTCCCCCTACTGCCCAGCATAAAAAAAGAAAAAAAACGGATTACGGATACACGGATTTCATTTAAAAAAAAAGATGGAAATCCACAATTTGCGGAAAAGGAGCATCCCTGTATAGCGTATGGCGACTAAGACATTGAAAGTTAGTGGCCAAAGCAAAAAATTTAGTCGTCACATGGCGACTGTGAATCTGCACCTATACATAATAGGTATAGATCATGTCACACATTATTAAATTACCTTAAAGCATAATCCAAATATGCCTAGGCAAAATCATTATAAACAGTGGTAGCTCGTGACTGACAGTTTTTGGGGCACTAAATGCATGGCAGTCAAATTTATTCCTTTTTCACTATTTTTAATAATGAAATCTTTGCCTTATTTTTGGCAGAAGTTTCTTATATTAAATAAGGCAAAAATTTCTTTTTTAAAAATATTATTTTTGGAAAACATGCATTTAGTGCCTCAAAAAAAAAAAAAAAAAAAAAAAAAAAAAAAAAAAAAAAAAAACCGTCAAGAGCTGCCACCGATTATAACACTCATTTACTAAAAAATTTAATATAATGTTTTCATTACTCCAAAATAATGCGTTAAAGAAGACAATGCATCAAATTTAGTGTTCCAAGAAATTAGCAATATTTGTGAAATACATGTGCTTTTTAACTGCAAAATTCATTGTTTACATCTGAGAAATACATTGTATGCATCTTCTGTATTAAATTTTTTTAGTGGCAAGCTTTTGTGATAACACTCATTTACAAAAAAAAATTTAATATAATAACAATGTTTTCATTACTCCAAAGTAATGTGTAAGGGACAACAATGTATCAAATTTAGTGTTCCAAGAAATAGTAATATTTGTGAAATACGTGTGCTTCTTAACTGCAAAATTCATTGTTTACATCTGAGAAATACATTATATACATCTTCTGTATGAAATTTTTTTAGTGGCAGGCTTTCGTGATAACACTCATTTACAAAATTTTTTATTGTAATAACAATGTTTTCATTACTCCAAAGTAATGTGTTGAAGACGACAATGTATCAAATTTAGTTTTCCAAGAAATAGTGATATTTGTGAAATACATGTTCTTCTTAATTGCAAAATTTATTGTTTACATCTGAGAAAAACATTATATGCATCCTCTGTATTAAAATTTTTTAGTGGTAGGCTTTTGTATTTGAACAAGGACTGCTTGCAGAATGCTTAAATAATTTTACAATATAAAATTATGGCTCTTGAACTACTATTAATCAAATACAGTAATAGAGATAAAAAAAATCATTAAATAAATAGTTTATTTTAAAAATTTACTTGAATTTTCATCAGATATACTGATTATTACTGCCATACATTATATGTGACATATTTATTAGAAAAGTTACAACTATTTTGATGAAGTTTTAAAATGTAAACAAAATGATGCCTTATAAACACATAAAATATACAGTTCGTTTTCGAAAGCCGTGCCTAACACTCTGAGACGATTTTACGATCCAAAGGGGTGTTAACGCTGAGATGGGTATTTGCCGAAGTTCCAGTTGTATGTTGTCACTCAGTTAAACATCCTCCGATCATCCCTATTTTGATAAAATCAAAACAGACCTGACGCATGCGCAAAAGCGAGGAAGGTTTCACTTTACGAAAACAAACAGTACCTCTGGATAAAATCATTATACAGTAGACTCCCTAAAATCCGCACAACTTGGGACCAGAGGTTGTGCAGATTTTAGAATTTTGCAGATTTCTGGTCATTGCTTTGTTTACAGTTTTTAAACAGTCATTTGAATGTATTTATGCAATCAAAATTATAAAAAATCCTTGTAATATAGTAAAACATTAAAATAATTAATTACAGTAATAAATTAAAATGATAAGAAGTAAGATAATTTAAAAAATGTTTAAATTATTAAAAGTAAAGATCAAGTAAATAATTAATAATGTATAATTAAATCTGCATTATAAAGATAAGATACATTTTCCTTGAATTATTGAATGAAACTTACCTCCTAATATTACGTATTAATTCACATCAAAATCATAAAGTAAGGAAGTTTTGTTTCAGGTTTAGCCAGTCTTAATAACCAAAAAATCTGAATTATAATACATAAAAAGATTTGATAAAAAGATTGTGATTACCAAAATCTTGATATTTTTTTTCAGAAATAAATTGTACTTCCTTCCTGAAAAACCATGAGTTCAGTCATATTATAGAGAATTAATTACATATTGAAATACAAACGGAATGATATAAAATTAAAAAAATCTGTAATTTTGCCCTTACATCTGAACTGAAAGTTTCATTGTTTACATCTGCGATGATGTGCAGATTTCTTGCAGATTTAATGCTAGCAATTTTTTCATTAAAAAAATCAGAATTATGGAGATAAAGATGAAATAATGTTTGAAATTTAGCCCTCTAGAGTAGGGGTTCTTAAAAAATGCAACAATAATAATGGATTGCTGGAATCCGCATTCAAAAAGATGAAGGTAACAGAATTTTGATTGGTGAGAAAAGAAAAATACCCTCTGATATCGATAAAAGCTCTAAAATTATCAGGGTTGTAAAAAACCCAGCCCGGGCGGGTAGCTGAGTCTGTACCCGGGCAGCTAAACACTACAACCCTGAAAATTATTGCTTGTTTTTAGCACAACATATACTTGTTTTAAATGCTTTCTCATCACTTCTTTATATGAAAAACAAATACAGGAATAAACATAAACATCAAATCTGATTTATGTCTAAAACTAAGATTGAATCAGATATGAGGAAGATGTGTTTGGTAAAGCAAGCATTACCTTTATCATTAGCAATACAACAGAATTAATAGAGTCACCCTAGTGCATATGTATCAATCTACGCCAATATGCCATTAAGTATTGTAGCTTTTTTTAAAATCAAAACACTATATTTTGATAATGTACATATTATTAATATGTAATGATGATACTACTACCTTTTACTTGAATGTTAATATAAAGCAGTGAATCTAAGTACCAATTTAATAATGTAATCATACAATTAAATACAGTAAAATCTTCTCAGACGGAGCACAAAAGACTGCACAAATACCTTGTTTTAGACATATTCCGTTTACACATGTTTTTCTGTAATAGCATGGAGTTTGTAACTTGGTGGTACGCGGAAGTATGAACTTCTATTTAGTGGTACCTCGATCTAAAAGTTCAGGCTCTAGAGGGTAGCAATATTTTTACAAAATGGATTGCAGGCTCTTTTTAAGTGTAAAATCATTGTTTACATTAAAGAAGCTGTCTGTTATACAGACAATTGCATTATAAAGATCTTTTACTGCAACAATTCTTTTTCTACAACGCGGTCCTTTGACGAAATTCGCATTTATTTCGAGATCCTTTGACGAAATTCGCGTTTATTTCGGGATCCTTTGATGAAATTCGCTTTTTTTACGATCCTTTAATGAAGTTAGTGTTTTATCTGCGATCTTGTGTCGAAATTCTCGCTTTTTTTCACCATCCTGTGACAAATTTTGTGTTTTTTCGCAATTATCTGACGAAATTCGCGTTTTTTCCGCGATACTTTGACGAAATTCCAGTTTTTTGCGGCCTTTGGCTAAATTTGCGTTTTTTTCCGCGTTTTTAATGAATCCTTTGCGAAATTCGAGTTTTAACCAATCCATTGACGAATTTCCCGTTTTACCGCGTTCCTTTGCCGAAATTCGCATTTATTTCGTGATCCTTTGGCGAAATTCGCGTTTTTTTACGATCCTTTAATGAAGTTCGTGTTTTATCTGCGATGTTGTGCCGAAATTTGCGCTTTTTTCACCATTCTGTGACAAAATTCGTGTTTTTTCGCAATTATCTGACGAAATTCGCGTTTTTTCCGCGATCCTTTGACGAAATTCCAGTTTTTTGCGGCCTTTGGCTAAATTTGCGTTTTTTCCGCGTTTTTAATCAATCCTTTTGCGAAATTCGCATTTTTAACCAATCCATTGACGAAATTCCCATTTTCCGCGTTCCTTTGACAAAATTCGTGTTTTTCAGCGATCCTGTGATGAAATTCGCGATCCTTTGACGAAATTCACATTTATTTCGTGATCCTTTGGCGAAATTAGCATTTTTTTATGATCCTTTGGCGAAATTATTGTTTTATCCACGATCCTGAGGCAAAAGTCGCACTTTTTCTGCGACAGTGTGACAAAATTAGTGTTTTTTCGGCGATCCTGTGACAAGCGTTTTTTCGCGGTCCTTTGACGAAATTCGTGTTTATTTCGTCCTCCTTTGGCGCATTTCGCGTTTTTAACGATCCTCGACTCTGTGGTGAAATTTGCGCTTTTTCCGCTATCTTGTGACAAAATTCGCATTTTTTCGCAATAATCTGACGAAATTTGCGTTTTTTCTTGATAGTTTGACAAAATTCATGTTTTTTTCAGTATCTTTTGGCGAAATTCCCGTTTTTCGCGATCATTTAACCCTTTCAAGGGCGGTGGCTAGAGGGTCCAGCCACCAAATTTTAATTCCAAAACTGACTACTGGCACCAAGAATATTTTAATAAAATGTTCCTATTGCAATTAAAGCGAAAAATAGCGTTTTGTTATTTAGTAATAAATTCGTTTGAATATTCTGGTGTCAGTCAATTATTTCATCATTTTACGAAGAGCCTCTGCCCCTGAAAGGGTTAACTAAATTCACTTTGTTCTGCGATTATTTGACGAAATTCGCGTTTTTTTCCGCGATTCAGTGACTAAAATCATGTTTTTTCTGGGCCCTTTGACAAACTTCGCGTTTTTTCGTTATCCGTTGGTGAAATTCGCGTTTTTACGAAAATATATTTTTTGGGGGGAGAGGATGATCGGGCCGTTCGACCTCCCCCCTTCTGTACCCCCGGTTTCCGTTTGTTTGTATTTTCCGCAAAAACTGCCATAAAAAGTTGGATTTATATTTTTCCCCCCCGTGGATCCGCGCCTGCCATAGGTACACTAAATGGTAAAAATGACTATGAAGAAATTGTCAGCGGCCACCTTCCTACAAGGAGAAAATAATTTCTTTGGAATAGAAAAACATAAAAACTGCCTAATATTCATAAAATATTGGTTAACAGTTTTTCGGTAGCGACGCTCTGTGCGGCCGCACCTGTCACACACCCCTAGGGACGGCTCTGTCGGTGTGATGCAAATGAGAATACAATAACTTTGAAATGAAAAATGTTCGTACTTTCACTGAGAAAAAAATTAACATTTTGTAAATATACATTTGTTTTTTTACAAAAAAGAAAAAACGACGAAGTTTGTAGTATAAATTTGGCACCCCCTCAAGTTCCGCGCCCGGGGTGACTGCCCCCTTCGTACAGCCTTGCTGAGACATATATAAATCTGACAGCATAGCAAATTGGATTAAGCTTTCAACCCGGTCAAGTTATGCTAATATATTATCAACGTGCAAGAAGTTCATCCAAGCCAAGACTGACAAAATTTCTGAGTATTAGGAATAACCAAATGTAAATAAGGAAATGTAAATAATTAATTTCAAATCCATAAGGAAACGACGAATTAAACACTAAATCTATCATTATAGCGAAATTTCTGCTCGCCAAGAAGTACACAAATAAACATGGATTATCTATCTATCGAAAATCACAACACTTCGCACTCAGGAATAACCAAATGTAAATAAGGAAATGCAAAATAATTAATTTCAAATCCATAAGGAAACGACGAATTAAAACACTAAATCCATCATTATAGCGAAATTTTTACTCGCTACACAAATAAACATGGATTATCTATCAATTGAAAGCCACAGCACTTCGCGCTCATTGGCGCGATGTGATGACGTCAAACCTACTCACTACCAGGCTAATGTTAGCCTCGCACTCACTAATCACAGACGAGGAAAGTACCAGAGATTAATGGTCGACTGGGCATTAGCTGGAAACGAAAATGTCAAAAATAAAACGAGTTTTCCTAGTAAAAAGAAAAGTGTTATTCACTTCATCTTAATTAGATTCATATTATATATCAATTTAAAGAAAAAATCCCCAGCCGTTTTTCAGAATTTAACATTAGGAATTTGTTCCATTTAAAAATGGTATTTAGATCTCAAAATATACTGCATGTAGAAATGTAAAAATTTCAGGATAGGATTAGACTGTAGACATAAGACTGTTCTAAAAAAATCAGAACAATAGGAACTATATCTGCTGAGTTATTAAATGGCGGCTTTTCGCGTTTTCTTTGATGTCGAGTTAGCCATATATATGAGTTCCGCCATCTACGAATTCTACGATACGATTTTAGGCTTAAGGATGCGTCACTCGGAATACTATCGTCTTCCATGATCTCTGAACAAACGGCCCTCACAGGGATGCAAAAAATGAAAAATGCTTTAAAATTCCGTTTCCTTTGAATCTGTTGAGGCTAAAAAATGAAATTTGATACATTAGTTACTTTTAAGACGTAAATATAAGAACGTTTGTGCAGTCGAGATTTAAAAGGATGGAATGATGGGAAAACTGCGTATAATAACGATTAAACAATAATTATTGGTGTTAGAAATTAAATTTTACATACAGGTTTCTATTAAAATGTTATTCCCCAAAAGTAAACTTTTGAAAAAATAATTGGAGTTTCAAATGGATAAAATGTGAGGAAAATATCCAACAATTATATTTTCACTATGATTTTTCTGAAACTTTCAGTATATAAACTTAGAATTTGTTGTAGGATAACTTCTAACACGCAGATGCGTACGAGCAATCATTTTGTTTTAATTTAAATGAACAAAAAGAAATGAAAGATCAATTATCTGTCACGCCTCTGTAAGACATAAACTTTCTGAGTGAAGGGATAAAACATAAATATCTGTAACTGATATAGTTAATAAAAAAGATAGTAATAAAGAAACATGATTGCCAACTAGATAAGGAAGTACTCGATATTCAGCCTTTCACAGCATAAAAATGACCGTTAAATATAACTGAAGCAATGTTTTTTAATTAATTACTTTACGGTATTTCGATTTTTATGGCGAATCAAGATTTATTTATGCTGTAAAGAATTTTTTAAAAAAAAAAATGGTTGTTTGCAGGAAATAGACTTTGTAACTTCTGAATCTTAAAAAAAAAATATATTTTTCTGTATGACAGCTGATAAAGAGAGTTCCTAAGTAAACTACATTGTTCGTATTTTTTCTAAGGGGGTGGATGCAAATAAATGAAATGAGTAGGGATTTCCTAATAATTCAAATCTCACGTTTACCTAATGTGATTCAAGAATAAATTTTACGCAAAATATAACTTAATTCGTCATATCTAAATTAGCTGCAGCAGTATAATTCTTCACTAATGTTAGTAGGTACAGAGATATAACTTGGCAAATATCAGTAATCCGTGGGCTTCACTTGTTTAAAATAATTGGATTTCTTTTTTTCTTTTTCTGTTTTTTATAATGAAAAGAGTATTCAAAAATACAAACCATAAAAAGTATATTAAATAAAGTTAAATATTAAAATTAAAAACTTTATTGCTGTGATAGACCGTTGTTAAGGTTGCCAAACTCAAGGAGCCTAACTCTGCCTTTACGGCAAGTTAGAGATACAAAAATAACAGAAGACAATCTTCACATAGTACAGATATGTAGCTGCACGGTTTGAAATTTATGTCTGATTTCAAATTACCGATGTCTTTGTTTAAAAAAAAATTAAATTTATACCAAATCTAGATTAGTTTGAATAGATTTCATTTAAAAATTAGTTTAGATTAGTTTTAAAATTTAAAATCATACAAATTCTTGGCCGCATACTACCGAAGACGGTGTACCTCCAACTCTACGTGCGTTTGTATGGACTTAAGTTTAAAAATATACAATCATAAAAATTCGGGAGTGAAGGTAGTCGAAGTTAGCAAGGGTCCTGACATTAAGTTCGTTTGGAAAAATTTTCGCTTAAAAATATAAAATCATACAATGCTGATTTTGGATATATTTAAGGTAATTATTAGAGAAATGATGCGCAGATCAGCTACTGGTAGGATAATGAACTTCTGGTACAACGAATATTGTGTATGAACTTTATCAAAACAAACTGGAACGTGCGTAACACTCGTTGGTTGAAATTGCGGTATTGGGGCATACATCATCAGGAAGGCCCCAACACTAGGTTCGTTTGGATGGATTTTCGTTTAAAATTATAAGACCATACACATTCGAGGTTCACTGGCAAAAACGTATCTGCTGCGGAAAGCAGCAGGGCTCCTAACTCTAAATAGGTTTGGATTTATTTTCGTTTAAAAATATGAAATCATTCAACGCTTGTTTTAGATATATTTAAGCTTATTATCATGGCCCCAGGCAACGCCGGACGGGTCAACTAGTATTCAAATAAAAGCTGAAATTTTATGTTTGAAATGTAAAAACTCTCTTGGAGTTTGCAAATAATGCACTAATAAATATTTAGAAAGATAAATTTTTAGATTTGGAACTGATATTTCATTAAAAAAAAGTGTATTCATGAAGTTAAAAAAAAAAAAAACTATTATTTTTAATTGCACGCAAGTCTAAACCATTCACTACAAAATAGAAGAAATGATGTCCAGAGCAGTTAAAGAATTTTTAAAACAATATAAGCTAAAATATATAAGTGCCACTGATAGATAGATACATAAAATAGCAAAAAAAAAAAAAAAAAAAAAAAAAAAAATTCAATAATTAACCCTTTGCAATCGAGGGCTCCGCTGCGGAGACATAGTCTTTCTTTGCAAAATTTGTTTTTGGCATCAGTAATATAGGAAAATAAAATGTACCTTATTTAATCAGAGCATCTTTGAAATTGTGTACTTGAACGAAACTTCTTTTAAAAAAGTGGTGCCGATTGAATAAAATTTGTGCAAGAGACGCCGAGTGCAAAGGGTTAAACAAATTCTATAATTTCAGTATCTCTTCCTTATTACAATGTTCGAGGATAGGCTGAAAAGAAATGCACACATACTTGTAGAACACGAATAAAAACAAATAGCAAGATCGGGCTAAAAGTACAAGCCTCAACCCCTTAATTCTCGCTCCCGTCATATTCTCGGGCTGTGTCTTTTACTCAAATTGTTTGATTCCCACCAGTTTTATAAAATAGTGAAATTGGCTATATTTTAGTGTCGTTTTTCCTGCCATATAAGGTGAATATTTCTTTTTCATAAAAGTGGCGCCAATAAGCAATTTGAATTTTTCAACCGTAATTTAATTCGAGCGTTAAGGGGTTAAGCTTCAAAATCATATATTTATTTTTTAACTTAGTCACTGTTAAGGCTAACATATTTCTCCCAACGTGTAACAAGTTTTTTTATTCCGTCACTGAAAACTTCTTCCGATTTTTCTCGAATCCAGGACTTGACAGCTGCCTTAAACTCAGCGTCCGAGGTGTAATGATTACTACTGAGGTCTCTCTTGAGTAGAGGAAAAAAAAATAGCAAAGCACAAGATTGGGAAAGTAAGGGGGATGTGGAATCTGTTAAAACTTCAGGTTTCGAAGAGCCACTTTTACTGTATCGCAATTGTTCAATAATGAAGTTGACGCGTACCTTGGGTATTCATTCTACTATGGTTTACGATACGCTTTTGCGTGATTTTCCGGTCATTTTGAATCAAATCGCCGACGAGTTTGCGGTGTTTATCGTCTAGGGCAGTTATCGGACGTCCGCTGCGTTTTTCATCAACAATTATGGCTTTTTCAGGCTCGCAATTACAAAAGTTTATTGCCCATCGATTTACAGTAGATCTATCAACAACACCGTTACCATAAAACGACGCCTTTAAACGACGATGAATCTCAGTAGAAGTCAGTTTTTCAGCAGTTAAAAATTCGACAATAGCACGTTGTTTAATTTGTGTTGACATTGCTCTAGAACACATCTCCAAACTTCAGCTTCTCAAAATACATTGGATGAATTCAACGACCTCAAGTCGGCGCATCCGTAGAAAGGGCTAATGTTGCTTCTACATAACATCGGGCGCGCTTGTGAAGTTCATTTCGTTCGCGTTTGTGAAGTTCATTTCGTTCGCGCTGTACAAACAAGTGTGCATTACTTATCACCCTACACTCTTAATTCATGAAAATACGGATGCACGAAATTCCTCGCAGTTGACGGTTTTCATTCGCAGACATGGTGTGTGCTTAAAAATATGTCACAAACTTCTGGAAAACATTTTTATGTTCGGTATACTCACCATAGCTGATGTTCCTTATTTAATTAGGAAAATTTTGACGGAATAAAGTTTATGTTGCAAATACCAACACTTCTGGAACGCTTGGTTTTATAAAAAGGATCGATTACAAAATTAAAAGAAAAATGAAAACGCCAGAGTAATATACATGTTTCTCTCGCTTCATGCGGTTTCAGTTAGATTTTCAGATAGTGTGTTAAACCTTATTTAGATACTTTCTCAATCAGTGTGGCGAAAGTACCGATTAGTTCGCAAAGCAGAAAGTGTTTTTTTCCCCAGCAAGATGGCCTTGAATTTTTAAAAATGAAATTTGAAGAAAATGCTTAAAAAAAAGAAAAGAAATCATTAAACGAATTCTAAGAAACTTTTAAAATTTAGAACTCCTCAAACATTATTCGATAGCTATAGATCCAGACATCAGCAGAAGTACGCAAATTCATCGAAGATTGGAAAAGGAAATTTAATGCTACCGCAAAATATATTCCAAAAAGGAGGCAAAAAAATTCAAATAACAATTAGTAAACTTACGCTGAAGTAAGTTAAAATGTATGTAAATTTGAATAATCTAATTGTACTACTATAAGCCTTAAAAGGCTACTTCAGTCAAACGAAATGACGCGTTCGTTAATTGTAATCCTATGGAAGAAATTTATAAAGATATCTCAGTCACATTTCAATATTTTTAAACGATTTTTTTTCATTGGATAACTCAGATCAATCTGTATGCAGGCCGTTTTTTACTTTTTCCATTTTGATTGCTGATTTTTTTTTTATGAGGATGCTTTTACTTTCGAAACTGGTTCCAAAAATGAAAGTTTCCTCACTAAAAATACCTGTAAACAAAATCGAAAAAGTAAACAACGGCCTTTGTACAGATCGATCTCAACTATTCAATGCAAAAAAAAAAAAAAAAAAAAATCATTTCAAAATATTTAAATGCAAACGAGATATCTTTATAAATGTCTTCCACAGGATTAGCATTAGCTAACGGTCTTTACGTTTGACGCAAGTAGCCTCTTAAATCTGCAACTTTTTAGAAATTAACCTAGTCGCACTGCGCTCCATGTACAGCAGGAGACCTTTCTTCCTGTTTCCTAACATGATTTCCAGCGGTCAGCGCGGAAGGATACAGTGACGATCATTTTAGTTTGCATTCATGGCGGCAAAAAATGCTGTTTATCGATTTCCCTTACATGATTAGAGAATCAATTATTAATTTGGTAAATATAACTTAATTAGAGAAGCACAAATTAGGATAATAGCAAATGAGGTCACTAATATCTAACATTGATAACGCAGACTATTTTTTACCTTTGCCTTGCATGCTTCATTTGCGTTGTAAGCTTCTGACTGCCGACTAAGAGCTCCTGTTATATATGAAGCTAAGTGCCTAGTCGTAAGTAAGCTAAAATAAATAACCTAAAGAATTATAGTAATCCATTGTTTAAATTAAAAACGACTTCTTAATGTTTCTTACTAAATTACCTCTCACGATTGTGTGAATTGAAGTTCATGAAAATTAGAAACCGAGCAGTAAAATGTACAGTCGTGGAAAAAAAAAGTAAACACCCCCTACTAACTCTGCAACAAATTACTGTAGAAGGAAGTTACTGGTACCAAAAGAATGGAAATAAAGTCTACTTTTAAATGATGTATATAAAATTTGCTTAGGGGACTTTCTACATATTAAAACGAACCCAAACTTTGTTTTTTTTTCAACAGAAATACACAAGTTTGACACCATAAATAGATTCTACACCTTTCTATTAGCCTAAATCCAAATTTTCATGAAATTAGTATAATTAGTTTCCGAGAAATTAATTATTTAAAAATAAGCCTATTTTAGAGGTAGTATCCAAATTGAAGTTCGGTACTCGACTGTTGAAATACGTCAGAATGACTATGTCATTCTATTAATGTGTTATTTCTTGCCAATATGAACATCTCACTCGCTTTATGTGTTTCGACTATTCCCAGCCCAAATGCTTCATTAAAATGAGTAAAATATATTTTTTTCAATTTATGCTTTTCTGGACATCATAGACAGCCCCTTAAACCGTCATTTTGATGTTTTTCACTCATAATTCGAAAACTACTTGGAAGAAAAATTTTAAATTGAGAATTTGAATAAAGCAGCACATAATAAGTGTATCTCTGAAAAAAATTGTAGGCTGCAATTAATATTTTTTTCGAATATTAATTTCATAATTCATAATTCAGATTATAAAATATTTAAAATTGCATATTCAACGTATTTATGTTTGGATTTTGTAGTATTATAATTAAACAAAAAAGTTATCACATTAGGATTATAATTCCAGGAGATATTAGCAAAAATATGAAAATGTAATTTAACATTAAGATTTAAGATTTAAAATGTAGTGTCAAAATTGGGTGTTGTCATTGAAAAAAAAAGTTTGGTCTGGTTTTGATTTGTAGATTGCACCCTAAGCAAATTTTATATACATAATTTAAAAGTAGACTTCATTTGCAATCGTTTGGTACCTGTAGATTTTTTTTCTATTATAATTACTTGCAGAGTTTTTAGGGGCTGTTTACATTTTTTTCCACGACTGTGCTTTGTGACAAAAATAGTCACGAAAAATAATATCGCAGTACATTATTACATTGTCTAATTATGTATATGTTATGTCGTAACACAGAATGATAATTAAAAGTGTAAAATTACCATATTAATCATTTATGAATTATTTAATTGTTATATATTAACTTATTTCAACGATGTTTTTACTTAAATTTTGTTATGTTGTCAATCTCGGTCGGTTTGTTTACAAATTAACCATCTTTGTTTTGGGTAAATTAAAGTCAGTTAAAAGTAAATAATTGGGTGTTATAATGTATTATTGTTAAAGTATTGACACAGAATTTTATGAAACTATAGGGATGAATTCACACTGTCCACAAAGCTCATTTTAAATTTAATATTTTTGTATGTTTGTTTGGCTGTGAAGGCAGACTGGTTGGTGGAAGTCATACTTTTATTGATTGGCAATTGATGAGTTGAAGATTGCGCAACTTCTCCACGTCGGTGTTTAATTTCTAAAATGTGTATTTCCCACTAATTAAATTGTTTATCAACCATCAAATGTGTATTTTGTGATAATAGCATTTTTTCAATAATTTGGAATCAATGTTTAAAATATCAAGCATGGAGCTACTGGAAACGAGGTTATTTTATTTTGGAGCTACTGGTATTTATTTTAATATTTTTGAAAGTTTAAAAGTTATTCAAATTAATGGTTATTATTTTATTTTTTCTCTTCTATCAGTCTTAATTTTCACATTCTTTCATTTTTTAACTGTAACTGCAACACCATAAATACGAGCGTAAGTATACTTTCCCGCCTGATATGACATCAGAGGAAGGCAACGAGCGTCATCACGTGATCAAATTGCGCGCAGGGATATTCAACAGTTTAAATTTTATAACAATAAATTTACATAATCAACATTTTTCTCAAGAATTTCCATAGCTTTTGTGGCTGGCTTCTCACATTTATGATGCAAGTAATTAAATGCATTGAATAATTATACAGTTCAAGTGTCATTTTCCATGCACTAATTATCCTGCGCGCATATGTGGCGAGAAAAGGAGTAAAAGGTGTTTGGCGGGAAGGAAGTGATTTTTCGGCAGTTGGAGAGACAGCAGTGATCTTAGAAGGTGGTTTAACCCTTTGTTGCGTACTGTCCACTACAGTGGATAAAAGTGCAAATTTTTTCTTATCCAACCTACATCATTCACAGTTCCTATTTAAAGCTTGTGCTACTTTTGACACTCATACTTTTAGGGGAAAAATCGAGATGGTGCCACAAGACGGTTAACTTACTTCTTGAGATAGAATTAATATGTATGTCTCATCAAAATGCCGGTAAATTGTTCAGCATGAACGAAAATGTTTGTAAATTATTTGAACTTTGTAAATTATTGACATTTGAGTCTAATAGATACAGATTATTAAACAGCACGAAAATCAAACAAATTACAATTAATGAAATAGAAGTATTTTTAGGCATTAGTCTTTTCATGTCTGTTGGGGATTTGCGCTTTAGACGTTAGTCGACTAAATGCTGTCTCCAGAAAATTGACAACATGTAGTAGCAGATGCCATGCCTGTAAATCTTTGGGGAGAGATATTATCTGTTCTTCATTAAAATAACTCTTCTTTAGCGAAATCCCCAAAAGATGTTGACTATGACAGTTTGAAAAAGATTTGACCTATCACAGTTAATTTGAACCAAAATTTTAATGATGTAGCCGAATAAGAGATCTGTCAATCAATGGTTGAACAATGATACCTTTCAAAGCTAAACATTCCCTAAAAGTGTATATGGCAAAAAAAAAAAAAAAAAAAAAATCTAAGTGGAGATATAAAATGTTGATAAGAGCTGAACAATCTGGATTTGTTCATGAATTTGAATTTCATGAATTTGAATTTCGTGACAACAAGAAGTCTGTGGTATCTGATATGCCTCCTGAAATTGGGGAATCGGGGCAAATAGTGGCTCGTCTACCATGAGCAGCACCAACTGGAATTTATATATTTTTTGATAATTTATTTGCCTCACCGAAGCTCTTAGTATTTTTGAAAAATATGGGTCTATTTGCAACCTGCACCTTACGTAAATATCGAAAAGAACACTGTCCTTTAAAACCAGGGAAAAAGATGAAAATTGCTGGAAGTGGTATTATCGACTACATGGTCGACAAGGAGCACAATATCTTAGTATGGCAATGTTTGACAATAAACTGGTTACTGTTGTTTCAAATATACACAGGGTTGAACCCAAGATAAAAGTAAAGCGATACGACAGGAAAACAATATAATACATTGAAACTGACCAGCCAGATTTGGTGAACCGCATTTGATTCCAAACTCTGCAGAATGTGATGTGCTGAAAGACAAAAAACTAAAACAAATGCCAGTAAGAGCAAATTCTGTACGCAAGGACACCAGATATGACAAAGTGGAAAACTTTCCCTGTCAAACATCCCAAAGTGCACAACGATGCAAGATGGAACTATGTAAAAATAAGTCAACATATTCATGTGTAAAATGAAAACTTAGCTTTGCATCCATGCAAAAACTGATTGTTTTTACAAATTTCATCATCAATGAATTTTTTCTCAATTTTAACCATAATTATTTTTAGAATATGATAATATTCTAGAAGAAACCTATCATAAATCTTAATTTCCTAACAGCACTTCATTTTATTTCTGCGTTCATAGTGTCCACTATAGTGGACAAGCTGTAACTCAAATAATTAAAAATTGTTATACATAAAATAATTATTTTCTCATTCAGCATGATTTTTTTAGTACGAAAATACTAAATTTAAAGTTGGGGATTTGCCAGCTTTAGAGTATGCAACAAAGGGTTAATTTGAAGGAGCTGTGAGATTGTATAAGATGGCTTGGGGCCCCGGCGTTGCTAAGTTAAATTTTCTTTTCTATTTTCCTGTCCAAACTTAAATGCATGTCTAACATTCGCGAGGTAATTTAATTTAACGTTTTTTTTTTTGACATTTTTAATGTCTATTTTAGTTATGCAATTTAAGAGTGGAATGTAAGGATTCCATATTTTTCTTATAAATTTTGCCGCCAGTATCTCCATTACAACCCAATTTGTTATATAATGAAAGTAAGAAAATGAGGAAAGAGTTAAAATTAATGCAATGCATTTTGTGATATGATAATTATGATTTAAATTTGTAATTGTGAACTGAGAGTTATCAATAAGATCTAAATTGGCCATTGAGACACGGATGACTATTTTTCTATTCTATTTACACCACTATTAAAAAAAAAAATTAGTATATTTCTCTTGCAAATGTTGTCAAACTGTATACCAATCTTTTTTGTTTTGAGAAAGTGGTGCAAGATATAATTAAAAAATAGTCGCCCATGGCAGCCCTGATATTACTAGCAATGAAGGATCTGGATGCCACTTTATAAATTAATGGCAATATTGATGTTACGAATTTATTCCACCCTTTTAGTTAACTTAACTTGGTTCATGCATGTAATGATGGAATTGAGTAATCGACTTTTCACTCATAAGCTGATGTATTAGAGTTTTAATTCAATAACTTGCAAATGGTAAACGCTATTAAAAAACTTCTTGCAGAACAGTTAGTTATATAAGACGTCAGGAGTTTTTTTTTTACTGCAAATTTCTGTTTTAATTCCAATAGCAGCGATAGATCATGCTGCAAGGAACAGGAGCTCAATGGAGGCCAAACCTGAAATCGCCCAGTATTAATGTGAAAGAAGGAGATTAAATGTATGGAGTGGCTTCCTAAGAACAAGAATGTATCGGCGAATGAGATACACTCCATATCAGAGTCAGGCAAATTTGCAATTGCAATTATCTGCAATGTAATTACAATTTAATCGTATGTAATTAAGTGCAGTTATAATCACATGACATAAAAAATTCTTGTAGCACTGTGGACGGAACCACACCCCATTCCAATATTTGACAAAATTCCTGTGCTAGAATGTGTGTAACTATAATCGATTACATACAATTAAATTGAAATTATACTACAGATAATTAAAATTACAACTTTGCTCAACATATTTAACTTCCTTCCATCGCATCAATGCAAGTTGATATCAGTTTTGGCTTTCTATAGTTTGCAAAGCCACCCATCGCTGCTATTTGGAACTAAAACCGAGGATGGCAGTAAAAAAACTCCTGACATCTTAAACAACCCTCCTGCAAGAATATTTATAATCGCTGTCACCATTTGAAAGTTATTGAATTTTAAGAAGAGTCAGTCCATGTTAGGACACCCGGTATGTGTTCTCGATGACGATAAAATATTTTCATATTTTGTGAACTTAATTATCAATTAATAGATTTATTTTAATTAAATTTTTACTATACGTTGAGAAAGCAATTTAGAAAGCTTAGATGATTTTCAGGCATGAATTTAAAAAAAATCTATTGCCATGTGACTCAAAAATAAATATTTGCTACAAAATTCAAAGTAATATATGTAGCCACGCAAAAATGCTATTTTTTCTTTCCTGTTGAGGTATCTAAAAATGAAACTGGGGAAAGGTTATTATTTTTTATAATAATTTATTAATTTTTAACCTTTAATGTATGGTTTTTACATGGGTATACGACGTCGGTTACAGAGTGCGAGTTTTTATTTATAAAACATGAATTTTAAATGGGCGATATTCTTCCTTTTGATTCGAAACTATACAAAACACACATTAACCCCTTAACGGTCGCATTAAATTACGGTTTATAAAATTCAAATTTCTTTTTGGCACCATTTTTTGAAAAAGAAATATTCACCTTATTTAATGGCAGGTAAAATGATACCTTAATAAAGCCAATTACACCATTTTATAAAACTGGTGGGAATCAAACAATCTGAATAAAACTTACAGCCCGTGAATATCACAGGAACGAGAATTAAGGGGTTAAAACGAACATTAAGCTCGAAGCCAAAGCGATATTACTAAGCGTACCAACTTAATACTGGAATCGGGCATAAATTAACACAGTTGCGCCACCTTGTGGACTGGATGATAATCCACTACGCGGGCTTTTAGTGGGACGTCCTATATGACAGGATATCTACCATTTGCGCACATTTTCTAAATCTTCAGTTACTCATGGAACTGAATTTTGTTTACCACATTTATTTCAAAATAATGGTGTAGCGAGAAGGGCGTCCAGATGCACTAGACACCACGAAGTTTTCTTCGCCTTGTAAGAAACATTTCAGGTATTAATTAAGGTGAATAAAACTTTACAATTTTAGTGATGCGACGTAAGAAAACAGTTAGGCATCTTCCCGTAGTTTAACCCTGTCCGCTACGCGGCGTGGGACTTTGATTGATGTGACCGCGCCTTTAATCTTGCGGTTACCTCCCCCATTTAAGATAGAACGCTTACTAATATCGCTTTGCTCGAAGCCGCTGCAGTCATCCGATAGCTTCAAGAGTCAGAACCCTAAACCCAACTCTTACAAACTTTCGATGTCTTTCAATTTACGAATTTCCCTTTTCAATTTGTCCGGGTTCAATATTAATTTTCTTTTCTATTCGACCCGGCCAAGTGTCAGAAAGTTTTCAGCGTCGAGAAGAAAGTAAAAGGACGCCCGACGGACACACGGAACACCGCTCTCTGCGAATTCTGCAGCGGTTTGGGAAAGCATTGAAGAAACGCCTCATTTGAAAGCATTAAGCTTTTCAAATATTCACTTCTTTTTTATTTTCTTACTAAAATGACAAAAATGTATCCATTAAATCTGAATAGCATAAAGAATCTTCATTTAATTTCAGAATATATTTTTATTAATTATCGAATTTATTAGAAATATAATGCTAAATAAATTAGGTTATCGCTGATATCGATAGAAATGAGTGAAATGTCAAAGGTTTAAATTGATATTTGATTATAAGTTATGTAATTTATTTATTTTTTTTAATGAATACACGTTTTTATTTCATGATTTCAATGTTTAGTTTTAGTATTTAGTGATATTTTCGTTTAAATTTCGCAAATTATGCTTTTATAATTTTTTCATTATTTAATGCATAAGTAATGGAATAGCATGCTTTTATGTACTGATTCTGCTTTTGTTTACTGGTTAATTCAATTTAGCACATAAGAAAATGACCATGCCGTCATTTTACCTTGTGATTAACGGAAAGAAAACAGGTTGTCGCTCTACCTTCTCGGTTAGATCGCTAGAGTCATGTTATGCTCTCGTGGTACCGCGTCTTTTAAGTGAGACTCGATTTTACCACCGCCGCCCCCTGAATCTTAGGCCCGAGCGTTGACACAAAAATGGTGGCTGCCGAAGGCGGGTTTTTTGCAGCGTGTATATAGTCCCTTGAGTTTTGTTACCAATAATTATTAAAAGTTTTTACCGCTTTAATGTTCTGAGATTAAAGAAGACTAAGAAATTTTTTATAAAATACTGGTGTCTAAATTTAGGGAACCGTACATATGCTAAAAACAATCCACTTTCGACAGCGGCCATTTTTGTGTTCGCGCTCAGGCCTAGTTTTCAGGAGGTGGTGATTTTACCTACTATGACGTCACAAGAATATTTCCCATTTGTCGTATTTCTGCATTTAAGTGCGATAATAACGTGTTTGTTAAAAACTATTTTTACTTTTATTTTTATTTTGAAAAAATCATTATGAAAGATATTTGCGCAAGGTATTTTCAAGATTTATTGCATTTCGTTTATTGTCACATATAAATAAGTAAAAAAAAAAAAGTCATCATGATGAAAAACCTTCACATGTTTAACATTTTATTTGAGAGATGAGCTCAATATTTTCATGAAAATTATTATTTAGAAAAATTCACGATAAAAGTTTTACCACCTGGCGTATATCATTGACTTATCGTTTGATAATTAAGTAACAGATGCATTGCAACATTTTACTGCTTTCGAAGCTATAAATAACTGATACTAAAGGATTAATCAATCAGTGATCAAGAATATACTAGCATAAGTATTAATATAACACTTGTATCATAATCGATTTGATTTTATAAGCCTATTTGTTATCGTAAATTCATTAATCTAGAATATTTTACCGGAAGAGATAATGAGTTGGCCGTCATTCGTGGACGATTTTCCACATTAATAGTATTTATTATCTGCGCAAAATACCTTCGCTGAAATATATATTTTAGCAATTTGTACATAAAAATATCTTGGAAATAAATTGTATACTAAAAATAAATGGAGATAAGGATGAAAAATCAAAGTTAATATATAGACAATTTCCCTTTCCTAGCTTATTGTGATTAAAGCAACAATAGCATGAGTTTTTCAGTAGATTGGCCAAATGTACTAAAATTGACTAATATTTGACAAAATATCGAAAAAATATCTAAATTTGTTATTACAACAACAAATTATAAATACATATTAATAACACATAAGAAACTTTTGCGCTGATATTTGGCTTAGTACTGATGTTATATTTAACACAATCATAATAATATTTTAAATGTGAATGTTTGATTCAAGTCAGCGTTAAACGGATGAATTAATGCCTTTATAACTTTGCATATAGATAAATTATAGCCCAGAAATGGACATAGGCTATGTTTTATTTACGTTATTCAAATATTTTTCTTAATAATTCGAAATTTCGTCATTATCATAGAGAATCAATTGACATTTTCCCTATAAAATTTAAACATCCTTCTTTATTGTTGCAAAAAATAAAAACCGGAATAATAATTTTTCCTCAACAATTAACTTTCAGTTGAAAGATTTTCACGTGAAATAAGAAAATAAAAAACATAAGAATAAAAAAAATATGAATAGGACGTCATATTGGAAATAAAACGGAAATTTTCAAGTACTTTTTAATAATGCAAGGAATGAAATAATGCGTGAATATGAGTAAGTACGTAAAGTAGTTGAATATGACGTTATATATGGAAAATAAAACGGGTATGCTTTAATCTTGAAATAAAATGGTCTTGGGTTATGGCATTATTTCTTATTATTTTCTTTCTTTCTTTTAGTTTTTCACATGATATGAGTGCATTTTAAATTTATGCAACATATGTATTTAAATGTACGTGGTTTAAATTAAAGTTCTGTGTTTTAAATTAAATGAATCCAACACGTAAGGTGGCGATGGGAAGAATACTTAGCTGTTTAACGTCTGCGCACCGCAAACATAAATGTTTAATTTTTAATTGAAAATTGAAAAAAGTAAAAAAAAAAGTCTGAAAAAAAAGTGTATAGTAAATATCAATAACATGCACCGCAAACTATACATGACGTCGTGATTAGCGGGAAATATTTATTTTCATTCTTAAAACTAAAAAAAATAACACGATTGCCTGAAAAAAAAAGACAATTTTTGACGAATGTTAGTACTTAAAGCCGCTCATTTCGGAAAGTATAAATAAAAATCACTCGATTATTTAAAAAAAAAGTTGCATTTTCGTTCATAAAACTTAAAGATTTAATATGATTGGGTCAAAGTAACATCATTTTCCGTTGGCCAGTAACAAAATTAAGGCTCGGTAGCTCGAAGTATATTGGAGACACGTTTGTAAATAGTGGTTTGGAAACCAGATTTGAATTCAACATTTCTTTTAGCTTTAAAAGAGTAAAATTAAGTTGGCATTTTTAAAAATAGCCTTTTAAAATATTTTTTATAATATATATTTTTTAAAGACTTATAGGAGGAGAAAAATGGCATAACTTTCAACGCAATGTTTAAGTAAATTTATAAGCTTTAAAACAAAATTTATCTAGAAATTTGAGTAATGCAAGAGCAAAGAACAAATCAAAATGTAATGAAACTAATAATACTAAATAATAATGTAATAAGAAATATATAACATATGTCTGCACAAATAAAATATACAATAATGCACATTTAGCAATGCATACATATACAAATTTTGTACCAAATGCGACCTAAATTACACTTCATAGCTGCCAACCTTCTACTAATCTTCCGCAATGTCTGGATTAATTTAACCCAGGTTAACCACATTTCGAACCAGAAAATTTATTTCATGAATGCTTATTTATTGAATTCCAGGTTTCTACGTGGAACAGATTTATTTTCGTTTCTTAAAAAACTTTCTGGTTTGAAACGTATTAAACCAGGGTCAAATTAACACAAGTATTACGGAAAATTAGTTTGAAGTTGGCAGCTATGCACTGTTGTAGTAGAATTTTCCCAGCGTTGTTTTTTTCGTTTCAAGAAGAGAAATGCCGTCAAGAGATTTTGGTCAAATTTTGGTATGTACAATTATCAATGAATATGAGAAATTTTCTTTTCTGTGTCTGCATTTGATTGTCAGTTTTCTTCAGTCAATTGCCGGCAATTTCAGACATTATTCAAGTCTTTCTCTTCGTCTGATAAACTACGGGGAAAGTTTTTAACCTTTTGAAACATTTATGATTTCGAGATTTTTCAAATAAAAGTAGAGGAAACTTTTCCGTGGCCGACATATTGACATATAACAGTATTGTAATGCGCTTTTTGCTAAGTGTTCCACCATGGCATTGCTCAACTTTAATCCTTTCAGCGGCAACCAATTGTGTTTCTATAATGTTAAATTCCAACAGGGAATTTGGAAATTTTTTTATTTCAAAATAAGGAAAAGTAATTTTTTAGCTCCTTTTCACCAACGTTATAAATGTAAAACTTAATTAAAAGCTTCTGGTGCAAATCTGAATTAAAATTAGATGGGATATAATGTATCCCACCTCCCCTTAAGGAGTTAAGTATAAACAAGTCTGGCACCACAATCCTCGCAGTGAAGAAGTTTCGAAGAAGTACATTTCCGGAAGGCCATAAAATCTAGTTAGCATTTTCGCCGATTTTTGTGTTTATTTCTTTAAAAAATTCTGAAATTTCAAAAATTTCTATTCGTTTTATCCACTACTGTATTACGTACGCAATGATAAAAATATATTTTCCATTTCACTGTAATGAAAAAAATAGTGGCTTAAATAAAGTTATAAGTATAAATATAAAATAAACCTAATAGACAATATTCTCGTGGTGTTTCAATAAATATGAATTTTTATTCGTTTATAAAAATACACGTACATAAATATTTCTACCGAAATTAAACTTTCAAATTAAAAAATTCGTCCTAAAACAACGTGTCTGATAATTTTTCATTATTTCGCTTTTCTCTGCAACACTGGAAGTAATTTGATTGCCATCATTTTCAAGAAATTTCATAAAATACTTTTAAAATTAAAATATAAAAAGGGGGATATTAAAAAAAAATAGCTAGAGAGGGTACATCTACAAATGAACAGCTTTCATTAACAAAATAATTAGCAAAATCGGTTCAGTAGAAACTCACGGAAGATGACTAAAAACCAGTCTTGTCTTTTCAAGAATAATACAGTCTCGTCTAAATAATAAAGTCTACTTGGATTGCAAAGAAATTTTTGTATGTTATTAAGGTTTACTACACAATGTTTGGTATTGAACATGAAGTGTGCAGCATTTATTGTTCTTTTAGAGTAACACACAAAATACTTCCGTTGCATTACGGTCTAAGGGGAAAAATTATTTGTGGTGCATTTTATTGATGATACGAATTTTCAAAGATAATAATGATGATATATCTCACTTTGATGGAACTCCAAAATGCTTCCTTAGGTGTATAGAATAAGTAGCATTTATAATTCGTTTAAAGGAACACACAAAAAGTTTACATTATAATCTATGGGGGAAAATCATCTGCAGTGCATTTTAATGATGCTATGATGATTCAAACGCAACAAAATCGCTGAAGTGAACTTCTATAGATTATATTAGGTCGGTGCAAAAATAATGATGATTTTACAATGCAATTTATTTTATAAGCAATTTGTGTTTAATCCTAGTGATATGTATTAAATGTCATTTTAAAGCTTACTTTAAGCAAATTCTTTGCAAATTTATTTTTTAATTTTATTTATCTTTTTACGCTATTAATTGACTTCAGAAACTGAGATGTCAAAGCAAGATTTTCGTCAAATTTATTTTTACGTGTTTAAACTCGGTCGCAGTGCGTCGCAAACCGCGCGAAACATTAATAAAATTTAGGGCGAGGGAAGCATCAACATAAAGCAGCTCACTAAAGCAGCATTGGTTTAAAAAATATATCAAGGAGATTTCAATTTTCAAGACAAAGGTGGTCGCAGTCGTCTTTTTGTTATTGACAATAATCAACTGAAGGCAATAGTCGAAATTGATCCAACCAAAACAACTGGAGAAATTGCAAATGAACTCAAAGTTGATCATTCCAGTATATTTCGCTCTTAGAGCAAATTGGCAAGGTTAAGAAACTCGACAAGTAGGTGTCACACGAGTTGAACGATGGCTCATGTGGCACATTGGTCGTCTAAAAGATAAACGCGCTGGCTTACGAAACACTGCCTCACCAATTGCACCCACCGGACCTCTCTCCAACCGACTACCACTTCTTTAAACATGTAGACGATATCTTGAGGAAAAATTTTTCGTCAATCAAGTTGATATTGGAAATCCATTCCGAGAGTTTGTCCCCTCTAAAAGCTCAACAATTATGTCACAGGAATCACTAAACTCATCTCTCGTTGGAAAAAATGAATTTATTGTAATGGCTATTTCATTGATTAAATATATTTAGTTTATAAAACATTTTATGGCGCTTTAAATTTGAATTGAAAAATCATGCATTGTTTTTGCACCAACCTAATAGGATACATACCATTCATCGTTCATTTACAGTGGCACGCAAAAATAATTCGTTAAAAGACTGACTGAAATCGATAAATGCAGGATGTGTGTTTTTATCTGTAGTATAAATTTTTAAACTGATCTAATTATGAGTTTATTAGGTGGTGTGTATAAATTCTATAGATCACATGCTAAAAAAACTAAACCTGTGGCTATGCGATCCATGAAATATCAGGGAGTAAAGTGCTCAACCCTGTTTACTTGACCCTAGGCCCTGAGATGCTATACAGCATATGTCTCTCTCAGGTGTCTAACACTGTAAGGGACTAGTAACTCTGTTATAGTGGCTCTCTAGTTTCTTGAATGTGAACGTGGTGTAAAACATAACCTGTGTGCGTAGCTGACTCTATACTATAGGCACTCTAATTTTTCGAGGTGCAATGGAGGATATTCCATCTCCGTTTTGATCATGTGATCAAGGTAAAAACTTCTAGCGTAAAGAAGGGAAGGCTCCGTAGACGTGTAATGTGAATCCCCGCTAGCCAATGAAACAATTCATGAGGCAAAGCAGTAGTATCTTCCTTTCTTATCAGTTAGAAGTTCCTCGGGTAAATTAACGGTATCACGTGACTTTTTTCAGCCTCGAACTCATATTTGGAATATCCTCCATTGGTTTTCCTTGGAGTCTACAGTTCCGCGATTTAACTATAATCGTATGCAAATTTAGGTGTCGTTGTTCAGTCTGTAGGAGTATAAATAGTCGAGTGAAAATGCGATACAGTGGATTTGAAGTTGGGTCAGATACTGCTATCTCAGCTAGCGAAGGTTGAGGAATCAAAGATGGAATGCGTGGTAAACGGATCGGTAAGCAGGTCTTTCTTTGAGAAATTATGTTGTGAAATAAAGTTTTTTCACAGCCACAGGCTGTACTAACTACGTTTAATTTCAGCTGTCTGTGGACATCTTTCGACGGAAAGAACCATTTAGTGAGGTCCAGAAAAGTGAATTTCATGTGAGTTGGTGTTGATTTTATGTACCTCTGAAGTTTATATTTAAACAAGATTGTTTTTTATCATTGAGTGGAGGCTAAATTCTTCAAGATCTTATCTGCCAGTCCTTTCCATGAAGTTTTAAATAAATCAATTTAACCTTAGTTTAGTGTCATATCCTGTCATTCACGGGGCGGCCTTGCCGGGCGCGCCACAAGACGAGATCCTCGGTCTTTAGTTCCCAAGTAAGCTTGGAACTCCTTTTATTGACCCCGAAGGGATGAAAGGTTGAGTGAACCTCCTCCAGTCGCGAATCGAACTCGCGACCTGTAGCGTGGCAGACAGATGTGCTGACCATTACGCCTCTGAACATTTATTTATTGATTTAGTACTTTTATTTTCATCAACATAATATAAAATATGAGATTGATTTCTTGCATAAATCGCAAACTCTTCTATAATTTACAAATCGTTGAATTTATTTTAGGAATACAACATAAACAAAATTCTCAAAAAAATTTTCGAAACGCGGGTTTTAAAATTTAGTAAATGAGATTTAAAAACATGTATTCGCGGAAGAAACTTTCATAATTACACCTTGTAGCTCATGGCAAATTACAAGGCAAAATAATTTACCCATTGGGAAATCACTTTTTATACTTACGTAGGTTATTAAAAGTGTCTTCCTTTGGGTCATTAACAGTGATTAATTAATAAAATATCCTCTGATACTTATCTGAAAACACGTTCTATAAGAACAAATATGCTTGTAATTGCGTCTAAAATGTTTTAAACAAATTGAATTTAGCCATGAAGAGATAATTGAAAAGTAGTAGGTAAGTAGTAGGTAGTAGTAAAAGTAGGGCAATTTTTCATTCAAAACATGGTTATTTCAAACAGATATGATAAGAAGAGATGATGAAAACAAGAATTTTCGTTTCTCAATTTAAATAAACTCAGTAAGCTAATCAAAAAGTATATTTTTTACCAAAACGAGTTGTGTTTCATTTTACTTTAATAATTTTCCCCGATACTTGTGAAACGCTTTTGGGCTTATATTGATCACATACAGGGTACAAGGAAACTTAGCACACCTTATCGGATATAGACAGCAATTGCTGAAATTGGATTTTTACTGAGTTGTGTGTTATTTAAAGTTTCTTATTTAGATATCTTATATCAATATAGAAAAAAGGAAATTTCTTAATAATATCTTGATAGTGTTGGAAAGGGTTTCATAATCGATGCCGTATGCAAGCTTTTTCGTTCTTATTGATTATTCTACAAAGAGTTGATCTGAAATTAACATTAGGAAAATTTTTTTGTTATTAATTAATTAAAAAAATAATGGAAGAATAAATAAACAATTTAAGAGAAACTGACAAAAAAATTAAAATTGAATTTGTCTCTATGTGGCAATGAAGACAATTTAATATAAATGCAGGTATACGACCATGTTAAACTATAACACTAAATCGGGTTGTAATGTTATATAGGGGTCCTAACTTAAGTACAAAAAATTATTATATTGATTTTACTTCTATTACATTTATTTATAAAATTTCTGATTTAAATATGATTATTCGACATGAAAAGAACCTGAAAGTTTGCAGTTATACAATAAATAATTAAATATAGCGTATTCTCTTTCAAGGTAAGTTGGGTTACTTGGCGATTCTGTGATGACTGGTTTTGTGAATGTTTTAGTAAAATCCACAGTAGCATAAAATTGTTGGACTACTGTTCTCTAATAGTGGAGTCCCATGTTTGCCCGCATTAAGAAACCTCCACTTCACCACACAGTTGGCCAACAAAGGCCCATCAGGGACTCTAACTGTTTCGATATCTATACAATTTGATATGAGCCTACGAAATTATTTTTTGGTTGTCATAATAACTCCCCAAATTACAGTGGCATTTGTTTGCATATTAAGGGGTCAGGTACCTTTTGAAAGTGTTAAAAAATATTTTTTTTTTATTTAATTGCTTATATATTAAAATTTTATTATTAATGAATATTTTAAAAGAAACCCCGTGCAAAAATTCGATTTAGAAGGAAAGTTATGTCTAAAACAGTTTGAGGTTTCTTTATATGATCAAGGGTTAATTCGGTCTTTATAGTCAATTTTCCCAAAACGGTGATTTTGGTCATTGCGCGCATTATTTTTAAGAAATGGCTGGATAGAATTTAACGAAATCACTGAAGGTATAAACCTTGTAGATGCACAAAATGACCTAGGAACCTGTGAAGGATTGCGGGTTCCAGTGCAGTCGTACATTTAATTCACATTTATTTTGCTTTTTTATTAAAATTTTAAAATTGATTTTTCACCCTTAAATATTGTGTTTAGAGGCTGGTCTTCCCTACTCGGACTATTTTTGGCACGCCGCATCGATTGGCATACATTGTTTTTCTCTAGCTATGTCGGGGGGGGGGGGGGGTTAGGGGGAGGGGGCATATTCTTTAAATTTAATTTTATAGGCACTTGTAATACCTTGTTGGAAAGGTCTTGGTCAAAGCTTCTCGTAACAGTTAACATTTTTAAGTTTAACTCACTTTTGCGCCGATAGGGTGCGCCATAAGCCTTCAATTCTCCCCTTATTACTCTTCCACCACATGTGCAGGGATTAATGGTTTTATTTTCATATATTAGCCTTCTAGGATCCGTTGTTTTGCCTTCCCACTCTTAATTTCCTTCCCCTTTGAAGGCCTGCAGGTATTAGCGCAGCTTCAGATTTATTAGACTTATTCTTTATTCTTTATTTTTATTTATTTTTATTTTTTTTAATTGATTTTTCACCACATTTATTGAGATTAGAGGCTCATCTTCCCTATTCGGACTATTTGGACACGCCGCTCGATTGGCGTACATAGTCTTTCTCTAGCTTAGCAGGGGGGAGATAGGGTAGAGGGCACTTTCTGCTTAATTTTCCCCTCTCTTGTTCCCCCATCACTTGAAATACCTTGCAGTAGGGCTCCTATCATACAGGCTGAATTGTCAAGCATTTTGTTTCCCACTTTGACCAATGAGCGATTGTTGCCCACGCGGCGTGGCCAATCGTTCTTCTCCTACCGGCAATTAAATGGCGGCGTGAGTCAGCCCGTATTATAGGAGTCTTACCTTGCAGGAAAGGACTAGGACTAACAAGCTTTCCGTTTCTTGAGTCATTCCTAAGCTAACTTCATTTTAGTGACAATAGAGGGCGCCATAAGCCTTAAAGTTCCCATTTTTATACTTTCTTACTGCCCCATTGGGGATTACAGCTTACTCAAGCGCAGCAAGGAACATAGACTTCAATGGTGAGTCCTAATTTTACTATAATTTCCCGAATCTATTATAGCTTTAGAATAGATTCTTACTTCTTTATATAGGCTATTACCACCTTCAAATTTCTTCTCACTGGCTCTGAAACCCACTCATCAGGTCCACTCAATGTCATTAACTTAATGCAGTGATTGTTTAAAGACTATTGTCAATCAAAGTGTTATAATAACATTTCACATGAAAGCATAGTTGCAATTGATTTGATCTATTGACCATATGGTTTATTGTAAATATTATTGTAAAAATTATGTAAATATCTTTAAGTGTACACATTTAAGGGTACATATTATTAAAGCATTAACAGTGCTTCCAAGCTCGGGAAGCCAAGCCCACAATATATCCTGCCCCCTTAACTTTAAATGTATCCCCCCGTAACTTATTATGTATTCCAAACTTCTGTACTCACTCTCCACATTAAAATAAGTCTCACTCCTTTCTCTTCCATAATATCCATCCACTCTAAGTAATATCAATAAGTTTAATTTTTTTTTCTCAAAAGTTTAATAGTTCAGTTTCGGCAATCATCTTTTTTCTTAGTCATTTCGATGATCTAGATCACTGGTTTTAGCTATTCCCTTTACTATTTTTCCTTTCCTTCAACTAGACCGGAATGTGCTCTAGCAATGCCTGGTATCAACTATTAGATAGTATTATCTCCTAATTTCTAAAAGCTAGTAAACAATTGTTATTTAAATAATCATTTCGAAGAAAAAGAAGAATAGGCACAGACGCTGAGAAAAAGTATCTGTGGCCACTATTTCTGTACTCAGCTTGAGCTTATACAGTTAAAAATGAGTATGTCCTCAGAAAATGAAAATGAATTAAATATGTCTAATATTCAATCACTAACCCCAAAACGCCTCAGAAATCGCAAAGGAAGATTATCAAGATCTTACCCCTCCTCCTCAGTGGAGGATCTAACAAAAAGTATAAAAACACCTTCACAGTCCGTCATTAAAAGGAGATCGAGAAAACTGCCTACACCTATACAAAGCAAGAAATTACAAAATTTTGACACAGCAATGGAAAAAATCATGACCATTGAGGAGAAGATAGAAATGATGGACAGATTACTACGAAAACATGATGGAAAATGCGAGATAGAGGCAGCAAAATATCGAGAAAACATCCTCCAAGAGTTAAAAGAAAACAACATTAAGTATGAAAAAGTAAAAACAAATTTAGAAAATGAAATATTCGAAGCAAATGAAGCCTTAGAAAAGGAGAAAAATTTGACACTTAAACTGCAACAATTAATAATGGAGAAAGAAAAAGAAGTAAATCACTTGAGGGAATATAGTGAAAACTTGAAAGGAGAAATGGAAGAAAAATAAACAAAATAAAAGGAGAGCTCCATCAGCAAATAACAGAAAATCAAGATACCATAAAAATGAAGGACCAGGAAGTGCAAATGCTAAAAGAAAAAGCACAAAACTATATTAAATCCAGAATAGAAGAAAACTTTGGAATATTGGAAACCGTAGAAACAATACTGCAAGAAAAGAATATAACTATGGAAAAATCAAACATTAAATTTATACAAGATGAAATAAAAAAGCTCTTCTATACGTTTGAAATGCAAACAGAGAAAATAGAAGAAAAAGAAAACCAAATTAAACAGCAGCAAGTATATATAGAAACGACTCTCCACTCCCTGGCGAGAGAGGAAGAACTAAAGCATGAAATACAAACTTTCAACAGCAGGAATTAAAAATCCAACAGATATTAACGTTGATAGGAAATCAGAAAAGTGATGAAATCTCAAATCAACAAACACCATCAATAATCTCCCAGGCTGATGCTGACGCTGCCAACTCAACCTCCTACTCAAAAATAGCACAAAAATCAATTCCCCAACATAATCAAGCCCATCAACAAATTTCAAGGAAAATGCCACAAAAGTCTAAATCAGCAATATTATTAACGAGGATGAAAGAAACAAAAATGTCAATGAGCATATTAAGGGGGATTGTGGATAGAGAACTAAAAGGAGAAGCAAAACTATCGAAGCTCTTCTGTACAATCTCAAGAGATAAAAACTCCTTTATAATAAAAGCAACAACCTCAAAAGAGGTAGATGACACACTAAATATCTTGCAGAAAAACCAAAAATTACAGAGCTTATTGGAAATGAAATTCTTAGGGGAAAAAAGGAAAAAGATAATCATGCTTGGTATTCCACAATATGTACAACATGAAGAAATACAAGATATACTGAAATCGGAATTAAACCACGACATAAAAGATAATACTCAAAAGGTAATTTCACGACCAAAAAACAAATTCTATCAATTAATGATAGAACTAGAAGAACAACAAGCATTTCAGTTACTAACACAAGATAGAATCTTTATCGGCTTAGCATCTTGTAGAATATCACACTACACTCCACTCATAAGATGTAGTAACTGCCAGCTTTTCGGACACCCAATAGAAAGATGCCGAAGAAAGCAGACATGCGATTATTGCATGCATAACCACAAATCAGATTACTGTCCTAAAAAGCGTACCCCAGAACAGCACCAGTGCGTAAATTGTTTCAACACAGTGGACAATTCTGGTAATCGCTTTGAGTACAGGTATAGTGCGTCGTCGAGCTATTGTCATGTATTTCAAAACCTTTATTATAATAGAAACCAACGTCTAAACCTTTCACAGGCGCAATATTCAACATAGAGAACATTTCTGATATCTCCAAACCCTCTTCTTCAGCATCATCATCAAATATCAACAATAACACCAAACAGCCAATTTCCATAAATACTTTAACAATAGCCCAGATTAATCTGCAAAACAGCAAAACGGCGACAACAGATTACATACGTTAAGCAATAAAGGAAAAAATAGATATATCCTGCCTCCAAGACTACTATATCTCAGATAATCGCCCATTAGGACTACCACATTCAACACCGTATTACTTCTCAGTAGCAAAAAATTGCTGCATTATAATACTAAACCCTTCAATTAGCCATCTTCAAATTAAGAAAAACAACCATTCAGTCTTGATCAACATTCAATTAATAAATAATTTACTAACAATAGGAACACAATATTCACCCCCGTCAACAGATTTACAAAATGATCTTAATGATTGGCTAGAAGTAAAAGGCTCCAGCAGATTATTCTTATTCGCTGGAGACCTAAACGCACACAGTGCCTTGTGGGGTTACAAAAAAGATGATGACAAAGGGCAAAAATTAATATCGCATATGGCAACGAAAAGACTCTTGTTACTAAGCGATCCCCATAGTTTACCAACGTATGAATTAATTAATAAAAAGGACAATACAACTTTAAGAAAAGGCTGGCCCGATGTTACACTATCATCAATGTCACTGTTCCCTTTACTGGACAACTGGATGGTACACCCAGATATGGACTTTGGAGATCATAGACTGATCACATCGAGCTTTAATATTGAAATCCCGCAGTTGCCAAACAGAAGATATCGAACAAAACAAACATCATTTAAAAAATTCAACGATAAAATTAAAAAAGAATTAAACCAGCAAAATTACAACTTCAAAGATATAAAAACCACTGAGGAATTTGAAGAAAAATATGAAGAATTTTACCAACAACTTAAAAGAACATGTGATCAGACACTCAAGAAAAGAAAAAGTACTCACCAACCGAAGATAACATGGTGGAACGATGAGCTACGCACAAAACGTAATTTAGTTACGGGCACTAAGAAGAAAAACAAAGCTCCTGACAGCTACAGTACAAGATATAATTAAATTTAAATCACAAAGAGCCATGTATAAAAAAGCAATTTTGAACGCGAAAAAACAGGCATGGACAAGATTTTGTACACAATTCAAAAACCCTTATGGAAAAATAAAAAAAGTAGCTTTTAAAAATTATCATAATCGAGAACTGTATTCATTAGAAGAACAAGAGGAAGAAACGGAAACAGCAGAAAGATTCTATGAAACTCTAACCACAGAAATATTTGGCCAATCAGAAATGCCAGCGGATTCAATATTTAACCAGCAGAAGGCAGAGGCAATTGAAAATTTTACTTTAAAAGAACTTAAAAATGTCATCTACTCATTCAACAGGAACAAAGCCCCGGGGCCCGGTGAAATTGATCATAACATAGTACGACAATTATTCAAGCATCATAAGTTTCTCTTACTAGAAATGTACAATGTTCTGCTATATTTAAATTACTTCCCCAAAACATGGAAGATTGGAGAATTGGTTTATTTCATAAAGCCCTCTAAAAAACCAGACATCGCATCTTCATATCGGCGAATCTCCTTACTGCCAACCTTCGGTAAAATATATGAAAAACTATTATTAAAAAGGATAAACTTTAACTTATACAGCCAAAAAGAACTACAAAAATCACAACATTGCTTCCAAGAAGGTCGTTCGACGGAGTCAGCGATAGCCGAACTTTTCTCATTTATAAATCTGCTCAAAGAGAATAATAATTATATTTCCCTAATATCCCTAGATTTCAAGAATGCATTTGACCGACTACCCTGGCCAGAGACCTTAGAAGAATGAAAATTCCTAAAACTAAACAAGCATTAATAAACATAGCAGCATCATTTCTTTCAACAAGAGGAGCAATGCCAAATTGGCTGTCAAAAAAGATCCACTGGTTTAGAAGAGGTTGCCCACAGGGGTCCTGTTTTGGAACTTTTGTTTGGAGAATATTCCTGAATAAATTACTGAGAATATTAAAGAAACATGGCTTTAAGGTAATAGCATATGCCGATGATCTTCTTCTAATTATTTTTGGCCAAACAAGAAGACAGTTGGAGCAGATGGGAAGAGAGATACTACAAATAATAAGTGATTGGGCGAAACAAACGGATATGAAGTTCTCGTATGACAAATGTGTAGTGTTAAATCTTCGAAGACCACGTTTCCTGAAGAGAACCTGAAGAGAGGACCAATATATAAATTGGATGGCACTCCCTTAAATCTGAAAATACAATAGACTACTTGGGCTTAACATTGGATAAAACATTGTCTTTTCTTCCGCACCTGAATAAAAAACGTATAGAAATTAATCAAATATCGCAAAATCTTCTAAAATTCGCCACTGCATATGGAGGCCTTTCGAAGCAAATTTTAAAAATCTGGTACTTACAAATATTAGAAAAAAATATCCTATGCCGCTTCTTGTTGGTTTCCACACCTACCAGTCTCACACGGCTACAGGCTACTATCGGCAATTCAGACACAATGACTTTTTCTTCTGTCGAGAGCTTATAGAAAATCATCAACGGCAGCTTTGAATGTATTGTGCGGCATTCAACCATTGGCGATCCAATTAAATACATTAGCAATTTCAGGACAGGTCCTACGTTTGGGAATTCCAATAGAGGACAACTTTCCAGTCTTCTATCAACCGAAAATATCCTCATCCATACCTTCCCCACATCAAGATTATCTTTTACTACAAGAAGGAGTTCCATCCACTTCAACAATAAATATATACACTGATAGGCTCAAAATCAGATGCTGGCACAGCGTATGCTTTCTGTGTTTATAAAGAAGGAAAATGCATCCATACTCATCAAATAAAGTTACAAATATCAAATTCAATTTTTCAAGCTGAACAACTCGCCATATTAGATGCAATATTATGGGCAGACTCTTCAGGGGACGAGAACTTCGTCATTTACACAGATAACCAGTCAAGTCTTGCATTATTGGAGAACGTTTTTAGTACAGATTTTATCACATCAAAAATTATAATAGCCTTACAGAAAACATCTAAATCAATTAAATTTCAATGGGTACGGGGACACACAGGTGTTAAAGGAAATGAACATGCAGATCAACTAGCCAAAGATGCTATAACAAATATTAAGGTACGAGAAATATTTCATCCATACCCAGCTTCATACCTTAAAAAGAAATTGAAAAAAGAAGCCATAGACAAATGGTAGCAACAGTGGGATTATGGTACCACTGGCAGATTTACTTACAAATTATGTCCAAAAGTATCAACAGACTTCCTGTTAGTACATAGAAACCTGTATATCTTCTCAACTAATCATGGACCCTTCCCGTCCTACCTATTCAAAATAAATAAAGCTCTGTCGCCACTGTGTACCTGTGGTGAAATTGGTAACTCCCTTGACTATGTGCTCAGCTGTCCATTAACATCAACCCTCCATATCCCGTAAACCAGCCACAATAGAACATCACCATTGGTTCAAATTTGTGCTGAAATCAAAAATGCTATATACTAAAATAATAGAATGTGTGCGGTTACTAGAAAACAATCAACAAATTTTTCAAAACCCACAAATGCCAATAGATGAACAAGTTTAGCACTCATGAACTTCAAGCCAAACAGTGCCTAACTAAATCGAGAATATAAAATTTAAAAAACTCTTGTACATAGAACAGCCATACACTCAGGTTATCCATAACCTTAAAGTTATCTCACAACAAAACACTTGAACTCATGATAATAACTATTAAACTAATGCACCTGAGAATATGTAGAGCTTAAGAACATCTTATTCATCTGCTGCTATTCGTAATTAATCAATCATTTTCGTGTTGAAAATAATACACATTTTCGTCTGTAAAGCGCTCAGCTCATCTGTTCTATTATTACTTTTATTATTATATTTATAATGACTATTATTATTATTTGTACTATTACCTTTAATTCTTATTGTTAAAACTATTGTTAAATAATATTGTAATTTTTTTTTGAATAATCTTGCAACGCGGGATCTGGAAGCTTATGCCAATGGTGGGCTATCCCGCGTTGTAGAAAATGTAAAATGTGTTCATCAAGTAAAAACTTTAGAAATTATGACTATTTTTTAAGATAAAGGATGCAAAATCGTGAGATTTTTGATTTTACATTTATTTCATCAAGAACTAATCACTATATTTTTCCAGTGTATGTCATTTTAAACACACATTATATCTCTAAAAAAAAATGGGGCTCACTTGTGACAATTCAGTTATGAGAAAACGTGCGTGCAAGGCAAATAGGGTGAATTCATTTTTTAAGAAAATATTAGATTTCTAATGAAATTAAAAACTGTATATGCATCTAGACTGTTTTCAGAACATTATCTATTAGCATGTATCTCTTTAATGTGCGTTTAAAATTTCATATCCGAAAGTTAAACTGATGTGGAGTTACAGCAATCGATATCAGGGTCTCACTTTCATGTAATATGTCAACTTCAAAATGTATTTGACCCCTTAACACTTCCATTTCCGAAGGATTTCCACAAATTACCAATGATTGACCAACTATCTATGCTACTTGGAATCCTTTAACAAAAAAAGGGCGAAAATAGCTTGTTTCATTTTCGATCGATTTCCACAAATTACCAATGATAGGCCAACTATCTATGCTACTTGGAATCATTTAACAAAAAAGGCGAAAATCGCTTGTTTCATTTTTGCATTTTGCGAAAAGTACGATCGTAGCTGAAACCTTAATATTTATTTCGATAAACATGTACGAAAAAAGAAATAAAA
Organism: Maratus speciosus; assembly: GCA_963932465.1. Lineage (NCBI taxonomy): Eukaryota > Metazoa > Arthropoda > Arachnida > Araneae > Salticidae > Maratus > Maratus speciosus. Next base: position 180,215,765 of record OZ010793.1, read on the forward strand.
GAAACACATAAGGATATAAAGTATATTTATTTCATTAAATAATGATGGAAATAATTTCCCATCATATCTTGAAATTCATTTTCATCATGTGTCAACTAATTTTAAGAGATTCAAAGCATCCAATAAACACAGCTGCTGCCATTATTTTATAAATCTCATTGCCGTACAAATTTGTGAAATGCTGTTCCAGCAATAATTATAAAAACAGAGATAAATGCACCAATATATTCTTCTTGTCCTTTTTGTAACATATCCACAAACAGTCGTCAACAGTCATAAAATTTCACATATTAACACCACTCTTTACTAATGCTGCTGAATTATTTTATTCATAAGTGGTTTGAAATTGGTTACAACACTCCTCTTTTTTAAAAAATATGCTATTAGAAAAGTGATATATAAATATATGAAAAAAATTAAGTATGCTGCCTTACATAAGACAGTAACTAAATCTTTTGAACAGTCAGCATGTGCATTTGTACAAAATTGTACAGTTAAAAGTATATAACTTTTTTGAAATATCATTAGTATGCGGAAGAAGTTGCTTGACCTACAGAAAAAAATGATAAGTAAGTAGTTCCCAAAATCACAATAAGATAAATTTTATATATGAGCATAAAAAAATAATAAAACATCATTTAATTATTATTATTATGGACATTAATGAAACCACTGAAAAAACATGAGTAAACTACACAGAATTAAATAATCTTTTTTCTTTATATAATGTTTGATTGACGAACACAACTATAGTTTCGAGGACAATTAATTTTCAGTTCTATCATCAAATGATTACCAGCACAGAGTATTTATACCGGCAAGGATGTTCTGCAACTTGGTATTTAATTATTTTATATAAATAGAGAATCGGAAAGGTGGGTTCGACGAACTCCCAAGTAATAAAAGTATGAATATGACTTGGGCGAATAAATAATTTAAATATTTAGGACAAATGAGAATTTAATAATCCATTGTATATATGGGATCCGATTCTGCACATTGTCGATATTGATTCAACATAGAAAAATCGTGTTAATGTGCAAGAAAACAGGTAAAGAAAGGTGCTGTTAAACTGGAAACCATAATATTTGTTATGCTATCGAAATGTATGAGCAGCAATGATAAATTCAGAAGATAATCTGTAGGAGAATTTTCCATTCTTTTCCTCACCAAATACATAAATGTAGAAAAATATCCCATTTTCTGGCGATTTTCGACTTTATAAAGATATTAATTTCTAAGATATTAATAATTCTGAGCCGCCAGCTCCTTCTGGAGCAATCTCCCTGGAATAAATGGAGCCACCACTCAGTGTGCCAACAAGGGTGATGTGAGAGGTACTTTGGCACCGGGTGTCTAAACAGATAGACGCTTTATAGATGACATCAGTTATCACCGTAGATCGGTAGAAAGACAAACAAATTGTTCTATACCTGGCGCCAAATAAAGTTGCTGTGCCACTGCTCCTATCTTACTATTCTGAGGTAAAGGCAAATTCCCAATTCTCATTTTCAAACGAGACTAGAATAGGTTAAACCGGATAGTGACAACTGGTAAAAAAAAATTGATATAGCTCTATAAATATGTGAATGCTTTTTCAGATAAAATAATATAGTTTGAAAATCTGGTTCACAAAAAATATAACTCAGAGAATTGATCATAAAATAATTTGAAAACAGACTGAAGACAAAATAATTAACCTCAATTTTAAATTATCTTATTTGATATCATTGCCATTTTATAAACTAACAAGTTAACATAATAATTTAGCAATTTGTAACCTGCTCTTCGCGAAGCCCCAAGCGCACTGTGTAAGTACTTCTCATCCCAGGAGTTCCAAGGCTATCCCAGGAAAATATATGAAAATTAAAATAAATTACAGATCAAGACACAGAATGTAGAATAAAAGTAAGAAAATTGAAATTACATTCTGAGCGGAAGTTTGTTACGTTTAATTTTGCAGCTTCTATATTGGGCGGTACCTGGTCAGTTTGCTGGTACTAGCTACTGCATAAAAGGTTTGAAAGTTCATTTATGGATTCTATTGTTGCTCTCATCAGAAATTTGAAAACCATTGCAATGTAAATATTAAGATACATTGATCTGAGGAAGAACTTTTATATACGACCAAGTTTGGACGATATTATATGTATTGGTAGCTAGTTCAGAATTAACTGCATATAATGGTAATTTAAAAAAAAATTAAAGTTAAATTTAATTATAAGCATAGATCAAACTTTGTGCGAATTTTAATAAAAAATCTAAAACCTTTAACAACGATTTTACCCACAAATAATGTACAGACACGACAAAAAAATCCCATACGATCGTTTCGAGAATTCCCGGAACCTCTTCCTCAGTGAGAGAGAAGAGGATAAAAAAAGAGTATAAGCGAACCCATTTTAATTCTCTTATTCTCTTTTTTCCTTCTCTCTCATTGAGGAAGGGGATCCAGGAATCCTCGAAACGATCATATGGGATTTTTTTGTTATGTCTGTACGTTATTTGTGCTTAAAATCGTTGTTAAAGATTTTAGCTAGCTTTTTTATTAAATTTCATTGTCTAGATATTGTGAAATTGGCTAGTTATAGTTACTTTTCATTCTCTATAACTATCTAACCTCTTATCTTACGCTTCATAAGATTATTTTGAAATACCATTAACTCGTAAGACACAATGGTGCACATACAAAAGGTAGAGCATTGTACTACAAGAAGTAAATGGTGAACTTACTAACACGGGCTAAAGACCACTGCCATAAAAAATAATTTATAAAAGAGCTCGGCGACTCAAAAAAGGTTGGAAATGATTGGACTAATTTATTAGGCATAATTCTGTCACAAACACAGTCGATGGAGAGCTGTAAGCAATAACGGATCTTTAGTAATCGTTAGTCTTTCGTTCTCATATAAGAAGCACGTTTCCATTTGTATCCGAAAAAATATGATCATCTCACAAAACTAAAAAAAATTATGAGGGAAATTTGAAAAGTTTATTATTAAAAAAATTCAAAAGTTGTTAATGACTGATTATTTCCGATTTGAACCTAGATTTTATGAATAAAATCCATATTTATTTTATAACCAGATCTTTTATAAATGATACTTCTCTTGAATTAATTTAAGAAATAATAATTGCCCTACAGCAAATTTGCTCTTATGTATTAAATTATAAAGTACTGACATTTAAAATTTTTATGAACATTTATTACGAATAACCTAACGAAGTAAAAATAATCTGGTAGTATTATCCAGAAAATAAAGGGTCTCTTATTTAATTATGGGAACTACTTTGAAAAAAAAAAACTTACAGAAATAACTTCACTATACTTAAAATTATAATCCACAAACCATCATAAATTAATTGCATAAACACATTAAACAAATAGATAAATAAATTTTATGAAAATACAATATATTTATAGAGAAGAATGATAAAAAATGAATAGATAATTACATTATTTACACAACTCGTTGAAAATACGGATATAAAGTTTTGAAATGATTGATAAACATCTTTATTAGTTAGTTGAAATGAAGCTAATAAAATAATTATTGTTGCCTATGTGATATGCTTTGAAGATAACCAGTGTCTTATGTAGAAAATAGGGAACTTTAACAGATTAATGCAATAAAATTCCTCTGTCTTTAACACTACGAAGCTAACAACTTATAATATAAATTCTCAAATACTTCTGTTTAATTTCAGTTACACCACGAAAAACTACTCAAATATTAAACATAGCTAAAAGAAATATTGTTTTGTTATATTAAACATCTAACACTAGCCCTTCAATGACAAACTCCCTCCCTATGAGGCAGGATCATTCCATTTTTTTAGCAGGTGGGGAAAGGTAGGGAGTGATCGCCGCGTGCGGTACGAAGGTAATGAATGTAGTAGGAACCGATAGGAACCGTATTTGCCTCGTTTTGATATTTTGATTAAGCCTGCGCTATGTCTAATGATTTTATAACCAAAAGGCCTTTTTCAAGGCCAATTTCGACTAATTTTGATGACGACTCGGAACAGATTTTGGCTAACGATTATAGGAATAAAATATTGACCTCAATAAATAATGAGGTGGGAGGGGAGGCACAAATGACACAATTTTAAGATAGTTTAAAGTTAAAGAATTATGAAATCTAATACAAAAGAAATTCAGTAATATGGCTTTAGATACATTACTTACTTTTATTTTTCACCAGTTTTAAGATAGTTTAAAGTTAAAGAATTATGAAATCGAATACGAAAAAATTTTAGTAATCTGCTTTAGATACTTTACTTACTTTTATTTTTCGCCAAAAAAGCAAAATTTAGCTAAATCTTGCTCCAATTGCATTTCTGTAGTTACATAATTTTAACAAGGAAACGCTATCACTGCAGCTAAACTAGATAACATTAGTGAGATTTGAATTTTAAAAATCCGATTTCAATAATTAAAAAAAAATGATTTTCTCTTATTTTATTTAATAACCAAATAATAAATAAAACAAAACAAAAATGATATATTCAATGTTCCGGTATTGTATTTTAATTTGAAATTGATATATGGAGCTACCATTTCAATTGACTGCTCTACCTTTCCCCACCTGCCAAAGAAATGGAATGGCCCTGTCTCATAGGGAGGAAGTTTGTCATTGAAGGGCTAGTACATCTAACGAGAAATTCTAATTTTTATAATTGTTTTTGAATATCACCGAAGGTTTACATAATAAAGTTATTTTGTACATTGTATTTCGTAAAAAAATTCCCTAATTGATATCTAAAACAAATTTTGGCTTGTTAAATATATAGTAAATATTTTATAGTAAATTTTTATATGCATTACGTGTTTACACGAGAAACTTATTTTTGCACATTGTGTTTCGCAGAAGTGATTTCATAATTTATTTCGGAGTATGTTAGAAATACATTGACTCTGAACTAATATTGAAACAAAACGCAACAATAAATCTCCACAGAAGTATAAACTATAAACTATAAAATTCAAATTGTATTTTGTTTTCTCTAAAAAACTAATGAAAGTTTTTTGAATCGAAAGATGCTCCACATAATTATTTTAGAATTACAGATTAGACAGTGACCTAACCACTAGAAAAACGTCACCCTCCTTTCAAAAAAGGGATGCGTTTAATAATATTGTCTTTCCAAATTAAAAATTTAATAAAAACAAATAATAAAATTATAAAACTGCATTCAACGTGGGCAGGAGAAAAAGGACATGCGTAATTAAAAAGAAAAAGATTTTGAAATTCTATTGTGCTTATGACGTTAACCTGAAACTTAACTACCAAGAAGGCAAGTTTAGATCAAAGCATTTAAGAACACAGAAATGAATCTCAAGAAAAGATAATTTAAACGACAAAGAATGAGATTTCGGACACATTACTACATAATTTTCAAACGTATTTTCCCTTAATTTTGACGAAAAATGCCCAGTTTTCATTAAACATTCGCCGACCAGCAGCGAATTGCTAAAGAAAAATACTTTATGCCAAAATAAAAAGTATTTTTTTATGAATTTTACATGCTTTAAACAACAAACATTTCTTTAAGAAGTAATTTTATATTTATTAATTTTACTGACAGAGTGTTTTCTGTTTTGTAGAAAACGTATGTAGAAAAAAAAACTGAATTTTAATGAATTTTATATGTCTTAACCAGAAAAATTTCATTGAAAACTAAATTTTGATTTTTTAATATTGCCATAAGATGATTAGGTTTTCAGTTGAACAAATTTATCTAGGAAATAATACCGATTTCACACCCCAAAAAGCAAAGCTAACTAATATGACGTCACTATAACGACACAGACGATCACAAACGTCACTGTCATAACATGGACGAAAATATGACCTTTTCAATCCATCGTATTATGAGTCTCAAGCGACAGACATTTAGCCATATCACTTTGAAGTCAGTATGATTTTTTTAGTCATTTGCATCTCGTGACAAAGTGAGACTTATCGACTTCACAGTGATTTAGATATGACTCAATTTCCACGTTACGTAAAGAATTAAATTTTGATCATGATGCATCCACATTTTGGTCATACTCTCCTCACTATGCTATAAGGAACTTGCTAAAAGTATACGTTGCTAAAATATAAAAATTAATGCACATTAGAAATTTAAAAATTCTACTTTGCAGTTTCTTTAAAATATAGAAATATTAGATTTTCATTTAAAGCAATTAAAAAGTTATTTGTTATTTAAATTTCTTTTCTTGAAGATTCTTTCTCTAAATACTTAAACCTGTATCAATTTTCATACTTGCCTTCTGAAAGCTTGATGATAAAGAAAAGGTTTTGTAATCTAGTACTGTTTTCTCTTATTTCCAATGTTCTGTTTTAAGTATTGACCCTTTTCTTTAACATCATTATAAACAGTCATACCTACTGATTCATAAGCACAACTAGTTTAAAATAAAAAATAAAAATATGTAAAATAAAATAACATTTACAGCATGAATCTAATCATCATCAATTATTATTGTAGCAATTATTATATCGTCATAAATATCCATAAAGGTGTCCAAGAAACTCAAACAAGCTCGATTAAAGGATTTAAGGGAATATCCTACGTCGAGATGACATTTTTCAGAGAATATGTAACCTTTTAGAAAATAAATAAACATAAAGAAATTCTTTTCATTTCGGACATTTTTTTTCCCTTCGTAAATGTGAACTAACCATAATTTAATAAACTACTCTTTTTAACTTTTCACAGTACCTTTTCATACACTATATTTTCGAATTTATAATAAATGCGAATAATTGTTATTATAATATAATTATAATAACAAGCGGGATATAAAGACAAAGAAATTAGTTATAATAACCCCAATATATATGCCAACGAGGAGTCATATTTGACTCTTCGACTAAATGTTTTAGACATGAATAAAATTTCGTGAATAAAGCCGATGACTTGATAACAGGACTTTTAATATATTTTAAATACTTTCCGCATTTTAAGCTGACAAAAATGCGAGTTTCAAAATGATTTTTCGTGACATTGTTTTAGGGTATAGACTGCTTGCAAATCGACAGTGTACGAAAAAAAAAAAAAGAATGGAATGAAACAAATCTCGAGTTATATAAATCGTAAGAACGCAGTATAAAATGTGTGGTGGTTTCCTTAGTGAATAATAATCACAAACGTAACTATTTTTAAATTCTAAAACTTAGACAAGACAGATTCAAGACTTATCTTGAACTCTTACGGTCAAGCAAAAGATGGCTAGAAAAATTAATATTTTTGTGAAAGAATTGTGAAGATAATTACTTATGATTTTTTTTACTATACCTTACACTACTAAAAGTCTGTAGATACGCTAAAAAAACATAATTTTTTAAGGTACATATTCATCTAAAAAATGTAAGGATATTTCCTTAAATTATTCGAAAACTGGGCATTTTTCGTCAAAAAAAGGGAAAAAACGTTTGAAAAATGTATTATAGTAATGTGCCCAAAGAAATGTAATGTAGCCCCCTTATTCGAGCTTCTTGAATTTCTGGAACCTTCTCATTAATTTTTGTATTTTTCTATGAGAGATACAGAGAGAAAGGGGAGGGGAGTGGTTGGCATGACTGTGTTTCATAAATACCATAAAATAATAATTTACACAATTTTTACGTATGCGCGCGAGAAAAAAGGTATAATGTCAAAACCCCTGAAATGATATCAAGATTTTCTCTTTAAATAACTAATCCATAGTAAGCCTAATTTCGTGATAACCTTTACATAGGAATGACTGTATTTCTTAAAAACAACAAAATAATAATGTACACAATTTTTACATATGCGAAAGGAAAAAAAAATGTAAATTGTTAATTCCTTCAAATGATATCAATATTTTCTAATTTTTTTAACATTTTTATGTACCAGAACTTTTAAATAATGTAGAAGTCTAATTTCCATAATTACTTCTACGCACTGCTCGCACGTGGGAATGATTGTATCTCTTAAAAATCATAAACCATTAATTTACATAATTTTTACATATGTGAAAGAAAAGAAATTAAACCCCGAAATAATATCAATATAATATATTTTTTTAATTTTTCATATATGGGGATTTTAAAATTATCTATAATAAGTCTATTGTCCATAATGGTTTCTACGTATGTACTACTCATAACAGTTATCCAAACCATCCAAGTTTTAAAGTGATAAAACATAAAGGTAGATTCAAATATACCTGATCCAAAATATCAAATAACAAAAATAGTACATAATGTCAGCTTTTAAACTGAGAAAAATTAACTATGCAAATGGTGTTTTTAAAATATCTTGTGGTTATTTATGGTATTACATTTTTATTCGGAATTTTACATATTTAAATTGGCATTTTTTGTAGACGATTTAAAATTCAATTTATAATATTTTCTGATGGTTAAATGTTCTCATTTAAAAATATTTTTAAGCAAGGAAATCTTCTAATTCGATAAAAAATAACATTGACCGTTAAAAATGTGTTTAGTTTTATTTGGAAATTCCAAATTAAATAATATTTGTAAAAAATGATGCTTTAAAAATTTTTCTCAGTTTCATAAATTACAAAAACATTAGCCATTCATTTTTTTTCAAACCATCACTAACTGATGAATTTTATTTTTAGTACAAAAGATAAAATAAAAATGATTTATTATGTACTGTTAATACGATTTCGTCAAATGTAAAAATAGCAAGATTATATTTAGAGCATCCATTCAGTCTAATTAGTACATTAAGAAATGTTATATTATTCCTTTTTTCGTTTGAGGTACGTTTGAATAGACGATTTCTAATTAAAAAGCTATATGTTTTGAAATATTGCACGCATAAGATTGTATGTATGAAAAAAAAATTAGCTTATTAAATGCATAAACGAGTTTTTTGTAAATTTTAGTCAAAAAGAAAAAAAAATGAGTGAAATAATATATGTCGACAAAAAAAAAGCTTAATTTACAATATGATGATCATATATGTATATTGAAAATATGTGTTATATACATTAAAATGCGAATGAAAAAAGTTGCTCTATTAATTTCATATAGGGAAAATAAAATTATTTCTAACAACTTATAAAAATGGCCAAGTCTAAGCATCATTTGATATAAAAAATAAGCGTGAGTACAGTTCATAAATCATGTGACGTTCGTAAAAAGACAAGTGCAATAGTATTTTCCCTGGGGCTATGTCTGCTTTTTTTCGGCGATATAATACTGATAATGGCTATATTCTAATTTGACACATGAATTTTGTTCGATTTTTTAAATATTGCGTAGCCTCACAATATAAAAATTATTGTGTGTGTATAAAAAAATTATACAATACATATATGAATCAGAATGATATATTTACATAAATGGCAACAGATAACAGTATAACTCTTCCCATTGCCATTTATGTTAATATATTTTTGACATTAAAAATTATGTTATAAATATTGACATGAAGTAATAAGCTTGTAAAAAATTATGGTATTTAAGCTATTGAGTAACATTATATAATTTTCATTGCCATAAATGGAAATTAAAGGTATGTACTTTGCTATAAAAAAGAAGCCAATGTCCGATATAAAATTTTTGAGAAAAAAATTAAATATTATTTTTTATATTTTAAAATCCCTTTGAGAAATTAGATAAAAATAATTTCCTTATGGAATATATTAAAGAAATGGAATTTATGTATGTTACACCAATTATTATTTGAACTCTTTATCCTCAAATGCAGTTTAAAGTTTCATTAATTCTAGGAATGCTAATATGGCAAAATATATACGGCCAAAAAAGATTGGCTGAAATAACTGTATTTTTACTATTATATCTACCACTGTTTCCATACAATAATATTCGTAATACATTTCTAGTAGAAATTTACCATGAAGATTATTGATGAGAAAAATGGTAGGAATAATAATAATAACAAAATAGTCACGTGTGGCTACATAAGTGATACATATCGTCGGTACCATGTCAAACTATTCAACGTGAAAACAGTAGGCTACTTTTTTAAAATTCAGATTTCTTGATTATCACCACTTTTTTGAAATGGTAAAATTCCCCTTGTTTTCACTTTAATTATTATGTCATTAAACAAGGTTAAATAAGGCAAATTTTACTGTTTCGAAAAAGTGGTGCCAGCCAAAAAATCTGAATTTAAAAAAAGTAGGCCACTGTTTTCACACTGGATAGTTTGACGCCGTACCGACGATAATTGGTAATCAATCAAATAAGGAAAATTTAATGTAAAGCTTAATAAATACATCTGTATAATAACAGTAGCTTTTGTATTTCACGCAAAATGCGTTGCTTTACTATCTTTAGAAAGTACACCCAATTTTTCAAAGCTAAATGTGTTTAAAAATGCACATTTTCTCAACTATTTAAGTAAATATAGTATTTATGCTTTGGAGCGATGCGTAAAAAAAATTTTGCCCTCAAAATATTCTTTCATGTGAGGTAAAACCTTGATATGCTTATTTTTAGAATATGTTTTGAGAGTTTTATAAATGTAGTTTCTGATAATTTAAATGATGTTGTAAATATTTTATACTAGGGGAGTTCATAAAAAGCCTTTACAAAATTCAGGTGTGTGAATTAATTTGCAAGCATATATTTGATGTCGCCAAATAAGCATTCATATTTTCTAATTTTGAAATTACTATTAAAATTACTTTAGTTGTCGAAAGAAAGTTCGTCTTCGAGCACGTCAAAAACTCTAATTTTTATATTTGCAAAAGATCTTGGACGCGTTTAAAACTCTATGCTCAAAGCAGTCTTGACGAACACGCGGCTTACCATTAACGAACCCAAACAATTAACGAATTAACATTACACAATTAACGAATGGTTCATTCCCGCTGTACCTATTTGAAATCAGGCACTCTGTCAGTGTGTGGTAATACGTGTTAAATTCTGCGAATTCACGTTTATACTCCTTCCAGTTACACAAGTTAATTTAATTTTGTATTACAATTTTATCTATCAATAAACTTGGTCACTTTGCGAATTTTATACTTTTTCAGCAGTTTCTCAAGATCACATTACAAACACGTGATGAGGAAAAAACGACTTCATTTTCATATTTCTGTCGACAAAAGTTATTGCGATTTTCTTCCGAAAATTATTTTTAATTTGCAGAGTAGTGTTATTAAAACATATTGCATGAAGGGAATTTTTCGGATATGATCGCGAAATTCATGTGTACAAAAATAACATCAAATTGAAACATATTTAATAATTAATGAATAGCATGATCGCTTGGATTATCATTCATGTTTTCTTCGTCACAAATTTTCCGGTTCCAATAACAATTTCTACTACCAATCTATAAAAACCTATTTTTATGTCTCCGGGCAGTTAAGAAATACATTAAAAGGAAGATATTGACATTTTTTCTATTAAAACTACAACTATCGTGAAGTAATTGGTAGATATACGCACAAAATGGGTAATTTTGGACATTGACTCCTTAGAATAGATCAAGATTAGATAAATACATTTGATTATTTCGAAATCTATCTATAATTGCATTTATAGAAATCATTGTCTAAAAAGATAGTTTTGAAGGGAGGAAAATACAAAAACATAATAATATATGAGAATCGAAAAGTAAGTCAAAAATGTTACAAAGAGATGTCTAAGCAATCAAACAAAAATATCATAGACTGCTCTTCTGTATCTAAGCTTTTTGAATAATTATATTAAATATGTAAATATTTAGAAAATAAAGTATTTGTTAATAATTTCGAAAATCAAATGCATTATACAAGCTACTAATATTAAAATTTCATGGCCTATTTTACTAATTTTAAAAGTGTCATCTAAAATAATTATTTTTCAGTACAATTATTTCTTTACATATAAAATGAAATTTTTACAAAGCTAAAAAATTGCAAGAGTGAAAAATAATTTTTGAGAAAATTAGCAAATGATTATGAGAATATAGCATATAACAAATTGCTCATTATTAATTATCATATGTGTTTATAGAAGCATTGCAGACAACTACTGAATAACTACAGTCTTTAGTATTCAACTTTAGTTATTTTGTGGAACAAATAATTCCATGTTCTTCATTATAAATCTTATAATTTTCAGATATGTGTGTACAGTGAAACTTGTGTATAACGATACTCAATGGCGAGGAAAAAGTATTAATATAGGCGTGATTTTATTAAAAAAGATTTCGAAAACTGTTTCAACAAAATAAGAAAGGCGATAGTAATGGTACAAGATGATTGAATTTTTGTATGAGAAACTAGATTCTAATTTCCATTAATCGGATTTCCATACTTTTATTTAGACAAACATAGCTTCAATCCAAGCCTAACTCAAATCTACATTACCATTAAAACATTGTCAATAATGAAGATATAGATATTGTAATGATATATTCAATAGTTTTATTTGATTTTGTGAATTGTGATGACAACATCAGAAATGCTGAAAATAATTAATATTCGTGCCCAAACAACACTGAGCTAGACCCTCTTTAATTCAAAATACAGCTGACAATACAAATCGTGTTCTTAAATGAATTACAGTGCTGAAATCTCGTGGTTGAAGAAGTGATAGTTATAGACACGTTTGTCTTTACCGACGTACCGTTATAGATAGGTTTCACTGTATAAGATTAGAAAGTAATCATTAGTCTTCAATTGAAAAGTAAGTTTTCACTTAAAATTATTTTTCTTACTGAGAAAAATGTTTCGTAAATTCAAAAGTCAAAAACAAAATCAACTAGAAATTTAAGATTTAAGTACAACTGATTACAATCATACAATCGTCAAAAAAAAATAAAATAAAGTAAAAGAAAAATAAAAGAAATAAATAAACAAAAACACCCCATACTGATTCCGCCGCAAATTTTCGTATAAAAACATAATTAGTATCAATATATTAGTAATAAAACTTCTCTTATAAATGATATACTCCGGTTTTACTCAGGGAATCGTGTGCATATAGAAATTGCACCAAACTTAATTTTCACGTCTAACTTTGACGACATATTTGGATTCCTCGGTAATTTTTACCTTAAAGTACTAAATGGGATTTTTTGAACAAGTAGTATAGGGATTATGTGGGCTTCAAGTTTGTAAATCCTATTTTTAAATTCATTTGTTGTCGCGGCAAAACAGATTACAATTTGGGTTAATTTTTAAGAAAGCGGAATGAAATGTAATTTTGGATTCGCATATTCGAAACTTCTAAAAACCGATTTCTGTTAAAAAATCCACAAGTTACAGTTCACATTTTTTAAGATAATTAATTTCGAAACTTTATATATTTAGAAATTAATTTTCGAAAAAAAAAATTTGGAAACTATGATTTTTTTTTCATAGAAATAGATTTCTAGAAATTTCAACTAAGCGAGCTTTCTTCCAAGTAGGTTTTGAGTTATGCTTAATTATCTACCCGCTTTGAAATCTGTTTGGCAGCGATAAAAAAAAAAAAAAAATTAAGCAAACTGCGGTAGTTAAGAAGTTGGAAATTCAGGCTATTCTATTAAATTCCATATCTCGCTTGATAGAATTTCCATATGTAGAAGACCCCTTCAGCAAAATGTAAATATATCATTGATTAGTAGACGTTATTTTTAAATCACTTGATATAAGTGTCACGTTTTCATATAATCGTTTGCGACAGAGTTAGTATAGGGCGTTCTCCCTTTTTTTTTTCGCCGATTGTACATAAGTACAGTGACAGCTATCATTTAATGGATACATACATAACATACATACAAGCAATTAGTTTTGATTCTAATCAAATTAGCATACATTTTACTGGGTTAAGATTACATTTCCTTATTATCATATTAAAAAGAAGAAATAATTGTTGTAGCGCATTTCATTTTAAAATGTAAATTATAATGAGACAAGTGAAATACACACTGACTGGCGGAAAGGTAAATCTGCAATTAAGTTAGCACCATATTGCACATATGAGGTGGAAAACTGTTTTTCTATTTGAACATAAAGTCGTCACTGAATAAGAGTATTTTAACCATTATTATTTCAAGTGAAAAGTTTATGGAAAATCTTAGTTAAAAAAGCAGCTTATATTAAACTGGTTTTAGTAAATGCAGATAATTAAATTACAATACAGCATCAATATTGCTGTAATATGTACTAATTACAAGTTAAGTTTTCCCTCAGATACATTATTATCAAGATATGTGTAGTTAAGGCTACAGTGGACAATGAAAAACTTTTGATTTTATTTATAAGTCAATTGTCTTTGAAAATGGATTATTAATTATAGTGCTGTTTAAGGATGAAAACTACGAAATTTAAAATAAGTTAGAAAATATATTTAATTAAAATATTAATTTAAATTTATTAATTAATCAGTCAATTTAAAAATGCTCCAAGTGAATCATTTTTTATACCAGATGCCAATTTTTGTTTTCAATCTAACGTTACACTGTTAATTGATAGTTTTTATTTAGAATGATAATCATAAGATAATTTTTTTTCATAAACATACATGTCGTTTTGTTAAAATTCATAGAAAATACTCCAAATTTACAAATTTTTTAAGTTAACGCTTGCAAGAGCGAAATAATTTTACCCTAATATGTGTTAATGATAGATTACCACTGGAATTAATGAACAAATTGATGAGAAAATAAATAACCGCATCTTTTTTTAAGGTGCAAAATTAAATAAAAGATTTGTTTTTTGAAAAATTCTGTTAACACATCCGTGGATGTGGATTAAAATAAAGTGGTGTAAATATATATACCACCACTCTTCAAAAAAAAAAAAAAAAAAAAAAAAAAAAAAAAAAAAAAAAAAAGTACTAAATTTTATTGTAGTATTTTAATTAAAAAAAAACCATTTTAATAAGTTTTATAAAGATTCAACAAAAATTAATTCACTCGGAACATTTTAAAGTTATCGAAACAAACCAAAATTTAATCTTTTAGGTTGAGCAAAAAGTTCTGGGAAATTTTTAATCTAAGAGTTACCAGAGTTTGTATCGTATATAGGAGTAGTGGTTTATCTATAGGAGTTCAGGAATTTCGGCTCCAAAATGCCAGTTGAATAGTATGGTTTGCGGGTGTTAATCCGGCATTATTGGAGAAAAGGTCTAACGATTCTGAAAGCCGTCGATGAGATTAATGAGGGTGAAGATGGTGGTACGGCGACAAACTTCGTCTATCCAGCAAATCCAGAATCTGGCAGAAAGGCGTGGACTATGATGGACTCTACTTTGAAGAATAATCCTTGTTACTTTTGTTGTTAATTTGCGCATAGTAACGCAACTTTCACAAATTTCCCAGAACTTTTTGCTCAACCTAGTAGCAATTGCTGTTTTTATTTCATAAAAAAAATTTACTATCAAAATTGCATCTTTGTGGACCAATGAATATCTAATCAGTATGATTGATTTGAACTGAAAGCTTATGCATTTTAAATGAATTAAAAATATCCTGTTAGAGAAATATTTTCTTCAAACTGAAAGTCCACTGTCGCCTTAAAAAGTTACATTTCAAATATTTCTAAAACTTTTTATAAAATGAAATCAGAAATGCTGAAATTAAAATTTCAAACCTGATAAAAGTTAATACAAAAGACTCAGTTATGATAAGATAAATATACAGTCACAAAAAGAAAATATTGGAGAAATATTTTCTTCAAACTGAAAGTCCACTGTCGCCTTAATAAGTCACATTTCAAATATTTCTAAGACTTTTTATAAAATGAAATCAGAAATACTGAAATTTAAATTTCAAACCTGATAAAAGTTAATACAAAAGACTCAGTTATGATGAGATAAATATACAGTCACAAAAAGAAAAATATTTGAAAAGATACATATATTTTTTTTTCTTCTAAGTATCACAACTTTTAGAGGTAGAAACCAATTAAAATTATCCAGAGTAATCATTGTTTTCAAAGATTTTTTGTTTAAATCTCAATAAGACTAGTTATTCTATTCTATTTTATACAGTACGTAAAATTTGGTGAAAATTCACATTAAGCTTACAATGATGTTCGCATTTGTAATTATTTTTAAAACGAATTTTGATTGTTAGGGTTGGCAATGACTAGTGACATAATCTACAAGAAATGGCTTTATAAAGGAGAATGAGTAACGGTTCGTTGAAAAAAAGAAAAAAAAACACTTCATTTTTGTGATTTTTGATACAGCTATTTTATGTTAAAATTTTAATATCTAGAAATTTTTACAAATAACTTAAATGACAGGAAATCTGTAAAAAATATACAAAAGTCTGATTTTCCCAACCGCATTCTTTTATAATCTTAAAAATAATGATTGAAAAATGTAAAAAATCTGCTATTTTAACAGTGAAGTTATGTTTATTTTATTATATGCATTATGAAATGCTAGCTAATAAAAAGATATGTTTTATAGATATTTCGAAAAGGTAAATATTTCTACACTAAATAAGATCGGTCCATTTATAACTGATTAAGGCTTTTCAGATATGTTTTTGGAAACAAATATATGGCAAAATATTTTAAGTCTAGGGAATTCTGAAGTACATAATTTATTTATGTAAAAATTCAAATAAATGGCCTAAAAAACTTAACACTTGTTTCACTTTTATTTTAAATACGCTTTTATCACATGAATTTCTTACAAAATAATTTGTAAGAATGTATTTACTCATAAATGAATGCTTTATTAACAGATTTTTAGTTAGTTTTTGGCTTTGAAATTTATTTGTGAAATTAGAAATACTGTAACTGTTTCTATTCAAACGACTTTAAAGCAAATCATACTTAAAAAAAGTTCCGAACACGAATCTTAATTAGAACTTTGAAAACATTCAGTTCTATCCATCAAAAGTTTTGTGCATTTCAAATTATTTCAATTATTAACCCTTTAACAGTTCCTTTTTTTGACGTAGTAAATAAAAACTAGGGAAGAGACACCACTTTTTTGTACTAAAATATTTGACTTATGTAATCGAAAAATATTTGCCCGATTATGAAATTTAAGATTACAGTTAAAATTAAGTGGTATCAAAAAGCAATTAGTAACAAAGCAAACTAACTCTTTTTGCCTGAATGGTGTTCGGGCAAAGCTGTTAAGGGTCTTATATGGCAAAACTGCAAGGAATAATTTTTATGGCTTGCATCAAAGGCAACTTCAATGTGTTCTCTCATGAAGATAAAAGATTTGTGAAGGTTTAGAAGTGATTTATGGTTAACTAATGCAACATTTATTTTGAGAATATGAAAGTATCTTTAGGACAAAACGGTAAAACTTATTGAAACGTTTTCATGTTTAACCCTCACAATGGAACAGTACATCTACTGATAAAAAGTTGAAATGACTGATTGACAACAGGATTTACAAACAAATATCTTTGAAAATAAACAAAAGCTTTTCTTCATGTACATTATAAATGGAAAATTTTCTTTAAAAAAAACTGGTGTCAGTGGTCTTGTGGAATTAATATTAAGTGGGATATATTTTATCCCACCGCCCTTCAAGGGGTTAAGGTGACGTTCTACTTTGGGACAGAACTTTCGATTTTTATATTTTGCTTTTTTTGCCTACCTCAAGTATTGCCCTAAAGTCGATTCCTATTATTCCAATTTCTTACAATCTTTTTTCTTGTTGAACGTAACTCCGCTCGTTTGACGTAACGCTATTGCAAAACTTTAAGCTTGATTTTCTTGAAACCATGTTTTTCAAACAAGGCGACCATTTTTCTTGAGAACTATTGGACCAATTTCATTCATTTTTTGTTGGAAAGTAAGATAATCGTTTTTGCTGGAGATTATACCACAAAACACTGAAATTTTCATTGATTAGTTATTTTTTAGAGCTCGCAAAGGTAAAAAAAGGCGTAAAAGTCACTTTTTTTTGTTTAAATGAATTTTGTCAAACAACAACTTTTAAAACTAAATGTAGGTATAAGCTCGAGAGAATTCGACTTATATTGTTTCACATGGTTATGACCGCAGAAAAACGGTTACTTGACGGCACTTGCAGATATAATTCGTCGCAAAGTAGTGTTATTCATTTATTATGCACAAAAATTTCAACATATAAGTGAAATGTCAATAAATTTAAGGGGTCTCAGGACTCTTTAAAATTGGGAAAAAAAGACTATTTTCAACATTTAATATCTTAAAATGCATATGATTTTAAAGCACAATTTTTTATTGGATGAAAGATATTAGTATCTTCTTTCATTTCATGTATTTAAAAATCGCAAGATGCAGAATTTGTATTTATAGGGGGCTCCAAACTGTCAGACGTTTGTCGAGCAGAAAATTGGTATAACAGCTTACGCGCAGGATTACAAAATAAATTTTGCAACTAGAATGAAATTTTTAGTACCACATTATACTTCAGATTGTAATAATTAGCCTGAACCCTAAATAAATTTGTATTTAAAGTATTTTTATATTTTGTATACAAAGTTGTATTTAGCGAATACAAAATTTTGAACATTTCAACAACATAATCACTTAAACAAATATTTTTTTAACAATAAAAAAGAAATTTTGGGTCCAGTTTATACAGACTAACATGAAACATATGTTTTTAAAAATTCATGAAAAAATATTCAGAAGTTTTTGAGATATCCGGCACGTTATGCTCAAAAACGTTATTTGGAGAAAAATGACTTCAAAGTTTCGGAAACGCCGCTTCAGCTATCGAGCGTGCATAATTCTAAAAGCCATACCTTCTGTTCTATTGGGAATTTCAAGGAAACAAAATGTTCAGAAAAGACAGGAGTTCAACATCTAAAAAAGTTAAAATTTCGAAAATTTTGATGCTTTAAGAGTCATGAGACCCTTTAACGGAAAAAATCCGAAGCAAATATAGTTTTCTTTGTAACCGGAAAAAAATTGTAAAAATCACGTGCATTTTAGGACAAGAAAGTACAACCTCCCCTTAAGGCTAAAATTCTTAGATATGTATCGCGTTTTTGTAGCATTTATGAAACTACGTGATTAATATCTGGACATTTATTTCATTTTTTTGGAACCATTTATAAATGTAAGTGTATAACCTTCATGAAACCTAGAATGAAATATTGTGAAACGACGATGAAGGCTTGTGTATCAAACAAAATCAGGAAAAGAAACATCCTGATAAAATTATTTTGTGATATATAATTTGTGCTTTGCAGAATAAGATATGAAAATCTGAGCAAAATAGCTTAAATTATTTACGTACAAGAAAGGATTTATTTAAAACAAATCACGAGGAAAATCTCATTGTAGCTCTTGGTATAGCGCGCAGTGAACCAGCAAATAATTTAATATATGATTCATGTAACTTTTGTTTATTTACAAAACGTAGTTAAAGAAACGTTTTTTTATTCTCAATGTGTACTTAGTATGTGCTATGCTTAAACGCATAACAGTTAATATATAAAACTGACGTTTCTCACCCTAACAGCACAGCCGGTCGATGTTATGCAACTGTGCCGTCGCAGATGTCACGAATGGTCACAGTCACAACGGTGACCTAAAAGTGACTTCTTTATTTCGTCACATTATGACAACCACGTGACCATGATACCACTGTGAAGTCACCATGACCGATCTCATTTGCAACCCATTCTAAAATGCGACGTGCAGATTTCAAAGTGGCGTGGCTGTGACTCATTTGTGACAACAACACCGTCAGTAAAAGTCGCATTTGGGTCTCAGTGCTTTCACATGTTGGTCACATTTGAATCACAGTGCTATTAGGGAAATTGTGAAACTCGAAGGAATGACTGAAGCATCATGCCAACCCCAACTATCATAGTTCAGAAAAAAATCTATATTTTCTTGATATGAAACACCACATAAAAATATTTAAGCAGCAACATTTTTTTTTAATACTATGCATATTCGAAGCGATTTGCCGAATTACGAATTAAAAGGTTCATCTCGTCATTAAAGCACATGTGGACGCCAACAAAGGCGGTTCGGTCGCAGTTGAATTCTTTGATGTCCATCACCACCGATAATGAAAAATATTATATATTCTAAATTTCTGTGTCACAATGGGATATGTAAGTGCTTCGATGTAATGAATATTGTCACAGTATCCGATGACGCTTTTTTTCAACCGCACATCAACACCGGATGGTGTGACTCTTCCAGCAAGATAAAGTAATAAGGCGGAATTGATAAACGGCCTGCAACAGGCAGCCGGTTTGGAAGCAAAGGCGAAAGCTGAGATGCAAATGACGTAGTCGCTTCGACTGTTGCTCTTTAGATATGATGTTCAGAGGAAACTGTAAGGCCCGTCCGTGAAGACGCTGCAATACATCAGTCAGGAATTGTCGTCGCGTTCACCCCTGTTAGGTTGGTATTCTAGTCCAGGATCAAACTGCATAAGTACGAACACCTAAAGAGAAAAAAATGTTCATTTAACCCTCTGTCTACCAGAAGGGTCCAATGGACCCGACATGTACATTCAAAATATTTATTCAAACCAGAAAGTTCTTCAAAACAAACTAAATTTATAAATCAGACAATAATAAGTTAAATAAACAAATTAAATAGTTTTAAGTAAAAATTCTGGTGAAAAATGTTTTTATAAAACTTGAGTAAAATTTTCGGTAGTTCTAGGGTTAAAATGAAGCTTTTTTTTTTTTTTTTTTTTTTTTTTTGTTGCATTTTGTCAATAGTGTGACCTATTTTTCAGAAAACATTAGTATAAAGCGGAAATTGTAAAAAAAAGATTCGGTACGTCATTTTTATAAGCCTTCCCCAAAAATGAATCGATCAAGATGTATCGCTAAATTATATGACACTGTCATATGTGGTGTATATGATATTTTATGACATATATGTACAAGTTGATGTATACCAGTCATATATAACGAATATTTAATGTATATATATATATATATATATATATATAACATGTGCATAAGAAATATGTGACGTATCTATGAGACGCAAATATTACACATGTATCGACATATATGATGCATATAGGAGCGTTCGAAACATATATGCTTATATAAGATGCACATATAAATTTGGCGATGGCCTTGCTGAAATCGTAACTACAGCCTTGGCATAATCGTAATAATTGTAGCGGTCGCTGAAACAATAATATTAATTTTATTTTGAAGATAATGCGAAAACCCGTGTTTTTGTTGACAGATTTCAATGTAGAGTCAATGTGCTGCATCGTTTAGTTAAACCTCTGTAACAAACAGAATAAGTATGAACATCTAAACTGAAAAAAATATTCATTGACAAAAAAGCTATTTTTATTTTGTTGCATTTTGTCAATATTATGACCTACTTATAATAAAATATTAATCTAAAGCAGAAAGTTGAATAAAAAGATTGTTGCATTCTATCATTTAGTTAAACCTCTGTAATAAATTGCTTTATATCGTTTAGTTAAACCTCTGTAATAAATTGCATAGCTACGAACATCTGAACAGAAAAAAATAGTAATTTAAAATAAAGCTATTTTTATTTTGTTGCATTTTATCAATAGTATGACCTATTTATACTAAAATATTAGTATAAAGCAGAAATTTTAATGAAAAGATTCTTGCAGCAGGGAATGGGTTAACTTAATTTTACTTTTATTTTGAAGGTAATGAATAAAATCCGTCTATTTGTTGCAAATTTCAATTTAGCGCCAATGTGCTGTATCGTTTAGGTTAAATCTCTGTAATAAACTGCATAAGTACGAACATCTAAATAAAAATAATATTAATTAAAAATAAAGCTGTTTTTATTTGGTTGCATTTTGTCAATAGTATAACCTACTTACCCTAAAATATTAGTATAAAGCAGAAATTTTAACAGAAGGAATGAGTTAACTTAATATTAATTTTATTTTGAAGGTGAAAGTCTTTCACATTACTTACCATTCTTTTATTACTTAGCAAGCATCAATTTTGAGGGTCATATACAAACCCGCACAAAAAATTCGAGTACACTTCCTTTTGTTGTTGGAAAATTTCGAAGGGGAATTTTCATCTGCATAGTGCTTTTCCTAACTGAACTAAATTTTAGCATACTATGTAATATATATACAAAGCTATAGATAACTTACAGGACTGCACAAAAGAATTCGGATATTTTTCACATGTTACATAGATGCTGAAACTGGGTTTTCAAATGTATCATACATTTTCAAATTGTTTGCTTACATATCATACTTCACCTCATTAAACAGTAAAGTTAGGACGTTATAGAATTTTGGATGCGTCGGAAACCGTTTTATAATCTATGCTTGGCACATGGAATTTCTTTCTTGCTTTATAGTTATTACTCTTGTTTTCGAAGGAAAATAAATTTGCAAATCAAAGGACTTGCAAAATCTTGTTTACGTTTTAATATGTTAGAATCACATACACTGCTCGAAAAAATTAGGTGAGCCAGCAATGAAGTGAAGATAACCGTGCGAGACAGCCCTGCATAGGCATAAAATGGAGAGTAAACATGTGTCAATGCGCAATGCAAAAAAAAAAAAAAAAAAAAAAAAAACCGTAAAAAATTTGCAAGTCTTTGAAAGGATGGAAAGAACATAAAACGTTGGTTTAGGACAACAATTTGGTTACATGTAAATGACAAAAAAAAAAAAAAAAAGTACTACATTAGGTCTCAGTATCTCGTGTGCATACGTTTGGGCCGTCAAAATACTATACCGAATGGTATGCAGATGACCTATGCTGATTCCAGCCCATAACATCAAACCACATGACTACTGTTATGTGATATTTCGCGAAAGAATGAGGGGCTATTTTGAGTGTCCCTTTCTCTCCATACCAAAACATTTCGGATGTCACACTCCAGGCTATATCGGGAATCGTCTGTAAACAGCACTTGACTCATATCATGTTGCCTCCAATCTTGATGTTCAGCAGCCTACCTTCGTCGGGCGGCATGGTGGCGTGGCTTGAGGTCAACGGAATACAGACCACTGGCCTATTTGCTCCCCAAAACATTTCGGATGTCACACTCCAGGCTATATCGGAAATCGTCTGTAAACAGCCTTTTGACTCATATCATGTTACCTCCAATCTTGATGTTCAGCAGCCTACCTTCGTCGGGCCGCATGGTGGCGTGGCTTGAGGTCAACGGAATACAGACCACTGGCCTATTTGCTCCCCTAATCGTTTTGAGCTGTGTATATTATTTCTGATGTCAAAAATCTTTTTTCTCAACTAATATGTAACGCACAACGATGAATGAGGTATCATTGGATAAGATTTTTTGTCCACATCTGACACTGAATGCTAAATTTTAGTTATATTTATAGGTTAAGGCATAAATTGCACATTCTTTTTTCTATGCACATACAAAATGCAGAACGATGAATGGGATATTATGGGCAATTCCATCGTAACTGACTTTACATTTTATCATCGAATTTTGTTATCAAATCTATATGGAAAATTTACTAATAAAGCTCGAACAAATTTTTACAATTTAAAATATTTCTTACTAAGGTCTTAATACCAAAATACCTGCAGATTATTTCAATCTCTCTTTGAGTCCCAAAAATTGCAATTCAAAATTCTGTAACTGACGTAACATGAAATAGACAAACATTTTTTCTGTCTTCACTGAAGTGTAAAAATTATCAAAACTATCCAGTTAAAAAAAGTGATTTAATGTTCTCAACAACACTAAGTAATGCCAAACTATAACAGTAACTTGTTTAATTTATTTCTGAATAATATAAAATAAAAAAATTGGCATTTACACATGTAACTGACGTAACTTTTATTGTGTAACTAACGTAACATTATGACTTTACAAAGACAATAATGGTACTTAACATAGTTTGTAAACAGTAATTTACAATGCCTTTTTATTAGGATTTTTCTATAGAATATAAAAATATCAAGTTTTCCAATCATACCCTTAAATTAAACATATTATAAATTTGATTCCCCCCACCCCGGAATTGCCCTTATATGAAATGTTTTTGAACAGGCTTTTGAGACAGTACACTCCTATTTCGTTAAAACAAGTTGTTTGATAATAAAAAAATGCAGTTAATTATAATTTAACGGAAAGCGCAGTATCGACTAAAAAATTGCAGTGCGAAAGCCCCGCACGGGTCTACTGGTAATACATAAATAGTATAAAATAGATTGTAACTGAATTATAAGAAAGTGGGAAAATGGAGATTACCTTATCAGTTGGTATGAGAGAGAATTCAGCCGGAGGATTTGTGATGACGTATCTCTTCGTGGAGGCCTCGAAAGAGGAACTAGTGTCCCTATACCTGTACAGACCAATGCATAGCATGCCGTAATTTTTTAAGGCTTTCACGAACACGTCACCGTATTTTCCACCCTCCTGAAATAGCAAATAGGAATATGTAATTGTAACATATCACATTTCAAACATTTCATTACATATTTATAAAACTGAATGTACTTTTTAGTTATCTGAAACGATAGATGGTGTAGGCCAGAGGCCACCAACCGATGGTCCGCGGGCCACTGGTGGTCGCAAGGTTATTTTGGTGGTCCACAGAAAAAAATTAATGTTATTTACATTTTAAAAATAGTTTATTAATAATAAAAAAAATAACATTCTCAGAAATTCTTATATTTATGAAATTTTATATGTTTAGTTGTGAAAATTTAAATTATAGCAGGAAGTGGTGGTTGTGTTAATAGCAGCAATTTGTTATTTATTTGGAAAACAAATCCTTTTTAATTTTTGGCTCTTCATAAAGTAAATATACCTATTGGTGAGTGAAAAAGCGTTGAAAAGTTTGATTCAGTTTTTAACAACATATTTGTCCGAAAATATATTTTAATCTGTTAGAGCATATAAATCTCAGTACTGGTCTTGTCTTTTTAAATAAAAATGTCTTTCCATCTTTCAGTAACGCCGTTGGAACCAACAAGAATGAACAAATATCACACTAAAAATGTGGTCTTAAATAAGCGTCAAGTGTCTTGTAATAATTAAACTAAATTTAATAAATTTGACACAATTAAACAACTTTAAAAAATTTCCTTATGATGAAATACGCAATTATGATTTTCTTATAATTAAATAATCATTTGAAATGCTGGACACTTTCATTTTATATTAATAAAATATGAATTCTCTGATCGCTGTTTTACAAATAATTTAAGTTTTTAAAAATTCATATTACTGGTCTCTACTACTTATGAAATTATAAGTTTTGTGGTCCAAAACGTTGGCGACCGCTGCGGCAGCATGGTAATTAAGTAGCAACATCGTATGCTCAGAAGAACATCAGCTACATTTTGTTGTTTGTACATTGCTGATTTCCAATATTTTTTGTGATGTTATCAATTTTTACATAACAAAAACGGTATTTTCGTTGAAAATTTCGTTTCAGTATATTAGTTATCTTTAAAATTACGAACGAAAATCTACATACAGTCTGTGATGTATGTTGGCGTGATATTTTCTGCATTTTGTAACGAATAACGGGATTGGGAAAGAAGTTCTATTGAAAATATTGTTAGGTTTTTTGCGTACTTTTGTTTGTTCTAACGGTTTCCAATGCTTTAGAATATAAATGCTTTTATAAAATAAAATCAATTTTGTAACATTAATAAGACTGATATTAAATTTATTGAATTCATTAAGCCTCCTGTCGCGTCAGGCGAAGACAGTCTCGAGATAATGCTGCTAAACCTATGGTTTTTTTTTTTTTTTGCCAGTATCGCGTTTGCATTTTCACATTTTATTTATTTATTTATTTATTTTTGCATTGGAGTAAATAACTCGGCCATCCCTACAGTCACACCTTTTTTTTTTTTTTACTTTTTCGATTTTCATTGCAGTTTTTTTTTTATGATGACACTTTCACTTTCGGAACCCGGAACCGGTTCCGAAAGTGAAAGTAACTTTATAAAATATATCTGGAGCCAAAATTGAAAAAGTAAAAAAGGGCGACTGCACGAATAGACCTCAAATGTCTAATGCAATAATATGTATATATATATATGTTAAAATGTCGAAATGAAAACGAGATATGGGCAAAGAATCTCCCCATAGGTTTAGCATTAGCTCGCTACTGCCTTCGATTGACGGGATAGGAGATTTAAGGCTGCTGATGAGTCAGATACCAAAATACCCCACTTCAGTGTTAATTAAGGTTTAGAACACATTCGTTTCTCATCAGAAACTGATAATTTTAAACTTTTTCCGCTATATACTCTTTTTAACGGACGTCTCTTTCTTTTCTAGTTGATAAAAAACTTCTCAATAACATGCTTAATTTTCTTTCTATTGTTAAAATCTTTCTTAAAACTGGTCAATTTCACTAAGATTTTAAAACACAAAATATAAAATTAAGCACATATTTTAGAAACACTTTGTCGATTAAAAAGAAAGAGACACTCTTCAATAACGGTATACAGGAAACAGAAGTTAAACATATATTATTTCTCATTGCTAAAAAGGTGTAAGATTAAAACTTTAAAACAATAAAATAGATTTATTTGACTGTTGATATGTTTCAACTCTTCCCGAGTCATTTTCAAAACAAATAAATAATGATATTCTGAAATTGCACGGTCTAAGATGCAATGAACTGAAACGCCATCATTCAGTTTCTCATGAAACGCAAGTTACTTGTTTTATTTTACTTGGACGTTTATTTCTATTTTAGAAACAATTGAGTACATCGAGTCACAGTTTTGGTAAGTTGAATGATGGTGTACCGTTATATGTGTTATTTTTAAGTGATAGAATCTCTATTGTTTCTATGATAATAGATGGATAATATTGGTTGGAGGGAAAAATTATCTTACTTTTGTTGAAATTTAAATGGATGATTTCTTCTTGATGTAATCTTGCCAAGTCTGTGGTTTTTCTATTATAATTAATATCAGCCTTGGCAAGTTTACATCAAGAAGAAATCATCCATTTAAATTTCAACGAAAGTAAGATAATTTTTCCCTCCATCCAATATTATCCATATATTATGAGAGAAACATTAGAGATTCTAATATTGAATGAAAGATACATTTTACAAAGACAAGTTCGCTTACACTTGTTTTTTAAATTGTTGCCAATTTACCATGCTGACCTATCATTACGTTAACTCCATCTACGCTTATACGAATAAATTTTTTAAGGTTTAGACCAACTCTAATCAGTTGGTATTTGAATGAATCTGAGATGTATTGGCATCATCTGCTTCTATCTGACTTAACCTATAAAACTTTTTTTGAAGTGAAAACTTCTTTAGGCGCGTTGAGCTTTTTTTGAGATGGAGAAAAACCACTGATTTGGAGACACTGTTACGTAACCGACATGCTAGCATTTTGGCACATAGACACTAGCGCGCCAAGCGGTGAATGACAGGAACTTTTCCCTCTTCAGCTCAATCCGCAAAAGAAGAACGAAGCTAAAACTCACTTTTTCTCCCGGCGTTCACACAGGAACACACACACACACACACATTATCAGTTTTCGAAAACTTTTTTAGGCGCGTTGAGCTTTTTTTGAGATGGAGAAAAACCACTGATTTGGAGACACTGTTACGTAACCGACATGCTAGCATTTTGGCACTAGACACTGGCGCGCCAAGCGTAATATAATTGTGGTATTGTATTCATTAATAAAAATACTTTTGGATAGTATTGAATTGGAGTATGGATTTCAATATTTGGATAGTATTGAATTGTAATGGTTGCCGTTTATATTTCACCGGATAAATCTTTAAATGCAATACGAGAATTTTTGTACGAAAATTTGTTTATTTATATGTACATGTATAATTTAATAATATAATTTAATATAATATATATTACAAATTATTAATGTTTATTTATATGTAATTTATAGTTAAATTATATTACTATGAAAATTGTAATATAATTTTGGTAGTAATATAATTTTGGTAGAAATAGTTTATAATAATGAATAAAAAAACACTACATTTAAAAGTACTTCCTGCACAATAAAACATTTTCTGACGATTAAAAAAACACACACGTAATTGTTGAAGTTTTCACTTCTATTGGCACTCCCGGAGTGCCACTGTTTTTTTTTTCAATTTTTTTGTCATTACTACTGAAGTATCTAATCGTAATGCAAAGCAACATCGTTGTGTCAATCACTGTGCTTTTGTAAACAATAAAATAAAAATAGCTGCTTTCCGCATCTTTAATTATATCTTTCAAAAAGCACGGCAAAAGAACGTTTAGGATAAGTCCTGAACATTTAGTAATGTGAAAGTTTATGCCTTTTAAAACAAGAGTTTCAGAGTTTTCATTCAAGTTTCTTATAAGGAGAACTACGAGGTCTGTTGCATTCATTGAGCAATATTCAATTATAAACGCATAGCTGCCAACTCTTCCGCTTTTTCAGACCACAAAAATTTAATAGAAATTTTTGCCTTTTTTAATCGGCACATTACGGCGATTTAAAAAGGTAAAATTTACTATAAAATTTTTGTGGTCTGAAAAAGCGTAAGATGTTGGCAGCTATGTAAACGTACCGATGTGATTGTAGTATGCAATTGCATGTGTTGCAAAATGCTCTACAGCACAAATTAATCAGTCTTAAACGAAAAATGTATTAAAAACTGTTTTTATTTCTGTTGTGCAAATCTGTACTAATAAAAGAAATGGGTATATGTGTTTGTGTGTCTGTCCGTGATGACTAGGAAAATAAGCCACATTTGGTGATCTGGAAATTCAGGTGGAGATACACCTGTGCGTGATGCACCTATGATACGTATAAACTGTAATGTTGTAAAAGATGAGCGCGAACACGAGAATAATGATTGATATCTCCGAATTCTGTATTTTATTTTCGTTTTCCAAATCAGAATCGAGACAGATCCAGTGTTGTCAGATGACTAAAAGTAAACTTTACGTGAAATAGTGAATAAAATTTCCCAAGTTTTTCTCCAAAAATGTTGATAGTCTCCAAACATTTCTCCACGAACAACTTGTCCTCAAAAAATTCCCCTGGAAGTTCAAAATTCTCCAAAATGGGGACAAAATATTCAACCTGGCAACAAAATTTGTAAAAATCTATCATCCTATAAACAAAAAATAAGTATATAAACTTTCTGGCGGGAATTCAGAATTCCTAAATAAATAAACAGCTTTCAAATCGTGGGTTTTATACTTAATGACCTAATATTTTAACTCCTTGAGGGGCAAGCAAAAATGACTCTAAATAATAAATTCTCACCGGAATAATCGAAAAATTTAATTTTTAAATAAGGAAAAGATATTTTTCAATGGTTTTCATCCAACGTTAAAAATATAAAATTTAGTTTAAATTTTGTGGTGGGAATCTTGTTTAAATTAGGTGGGATATATTTTATCCCACCACCCCAAGGGGTTATATGCATTTCGTACCACATATTTCTAGACGCAGTAACTAACGCTTAGAGTTTACACTTTCAAGCAATAAATTCGGTGGCAGCGCCGCTTAAGAACATGTAATGTTTTGGATATATTCTAAAGCAATACCGGTATACGCGATTTCCGCACTATATATTTATAAACACAGTAACTCGGCTATCAATAAGACTGATGTTTATACGGCGGTAGAATGAAACTGACCTTTTTTAGCATACTGGATGTTAACTGGTTAATGCAACACAATTTCGCATAATGTATCCTTACTTACCCCGTAACTTGCGAGGGGACCATCCGATAGCGAGATTTGTCCTACTCGACACCTGTCACGATTACTCAGAGACTCAGGCGTACTGTATCCTCCCCTGAGTCCAGCGCCTTCGGCAAGGATAAGCTCCAGTTCAGGAGTAGCACCACCAGTAATTAGTGAACGGATTAGAGTTAAAGCGTTGGCATTGAAATAAGTCTAAAAGAAGAATAAGTTAGGCAATATTAAAAAAATAATTAATGAATTGAATTATACATAGATTTATTACTTTTATAAAATCACAATTCAATAAGTGTAAAAAATTTGGTAAACTATGAATATTGGCCAATAAGGAAGTATTTGTTTTTTCTTTTTTATTATTTACAGGTAGTCCACGATTTTTGTCTATTTCGAATACATATCTTACTGCATCTAAAAGTTTGATTATCATGTGTATTTGTTGCAAAACTATCATTCAGAATCTTTTGTAAATGAAGGCTCCATTAAATTACAAGAGATGAACGAAAAGCAAAATGTATGAGAAGAATCTGAATTTACCTTTAAGATTTAGACAATAAAAAATAGAAACGAAGCCTACATGCATTTTGAAAATGTTTGACTATTATTCGAATGCAATCCCAGTAAAAACCGTATACAGTTAAACTTGGATAATTCGAAGTTCAACGGACCAGAGAAAAGTTCGAAATATCCAAAAATTCAAATTACATATATTCACTCCAATAAAAGAAATAAATAAAAAAGATTGACTCCGCGATGAAAGATTTAACACAACTTTATTTAAGAATAATACTACATTTTTTTCATTAAATCAAACATTTTTTACTGGCTTAATTATTCATTACTTTTAAGAAAAAAATTCAGATATTTTTTATTGCTTCTTTGAATGCAATTTTTGGGTGAGAGCATATTATTCCAACCTATCAATTGATATAAAAATAGAATCTTCTACATTAGACTACTTAGAGCTTCTACAATAGATTCACCTGCCGATGATTCCAAGACTTGGCCATATTCCTGCCGAACGGGTGTAGCCAAGTCTTGGGATTTTGTCAACAGGATTTTGCTTGGGTTGGAAAATTCATTGAAAATCGACAAACAGCGACATTCGAAACCATCGGTTTCGTTTTACTTAGAAAGACCGTTAAAATAAACTTTTAAAATATTTTGCACCTTGGTTGAAAAAAAGCTCAGGAATAATTTTTACTGCAAAATTTTAAGGGCAATCGTACGAAAAATTTGAATTATCCAAAATAAAATTCGAAATATCCAGGATTTTTTTATGTTATTTTAATACAGAATTCTAGGGGCCGGGGAAAAAATCGAATTATCCTGAATTTCGAACTAAACAAGTTGGAATTATTCAAGTTTCACTGTATATGATTTAAAAAAATACAGTACATCTCACAATTGTTGAAACGCGCTTTCATGTTTTACATGTTGAATATGCGTAGTCAATCTAAATTGCAAAACGAAGTAGGAATTAAGATTCTTGTTGATGAAATAGTCTTGCTGTAAATATAAAAAAAGTTACACTTTATAAATTTTTATATGGTCCCTGGGCAATATAAGTTATACTTAGAAATTTTTCTGCCATGCTTTGACAAGTGCAAAAGTAAAAATCCCATTCTTCTCAGAGAAAAACTCACCGAGTTAGGATATTTTAAAGTTTAAAGAAATTTTGGAGCACTCCGACACTATAAAATCGTCTGTCTTTTTCTGTCAGGAAGGTCACAAATTTCCTAAAATTCAAACTATCATAACACAGTGAATTTTGGCCGTAGAAGATTCGAATTTTTAGCTCCCAGGCTATCAAAGCCTGAGAGCTAATGTGCCCGCCGGTTCTGTATGTATGTATGAATGTATGTATGTATGTACAGTAGTGGGAAAAAAAAGTAAACACCCCCTACTAACTCCTCAACAAATTATCGTAGACGAAAGTTATTGGTACCGAACGATTAGAAATAAAGTCTACTTTAAAATGATGTATATAAAATTTGCTTAGGCGGCCATCTACATATTAAAACGAATCCAAACTTCATTTTTTTTTCAATGGCAATACTCAATTTTAACGAGATATTTCAAATCTTTGGTTCAAACTATGCCTAGACACCAAATTTTAAGTCATTTCAATGATAAGTTTTTGAATTATGAAAATTCTATATTTAGTTCTTCTAATGTTAAATTACATTTTCATATTTTTATTTATATCTCCTGAAATTATGCTCCTAATGGGCTAATTTTTTGTGTAGCAATAATACTAATATATCCAAACATAAATACGCTGAATTTGCAATTTTTATAATTTTATGATATAAATTATGAATTATGAAATTAATATTCGAAAAAATATGAATTGCAACCTACAATTTTTTTGATGGATTTAGATTCCTGCTTTATGGAAATCTAAAATTTCACATTTTTCTTCCAAGTAGTTTTAAAATTATGCTTAAACAAGTAAGAAAAATCACGCGTACAACATAGATTATGAAACACTTTCCAACACTCCCTGAAAGCCGAAACTTCGTTACTTAGGGAAAATAAGCTAAACAAGATAACTAAGTAAACATTTAAAAATCTGATTTCAGTAGTTACCGCCCATAACCAAATATATATTCCAATTCTTTTGAACTGCCCTGTATTCCATCTTTATGTTGATATATATACTATATAATGGGAAAATTTAATTTAGCAAGAAAATGCATAACAGGTTGAAATTCATCTTTCAGCAATTTACACTAATAGATGGAAACATACTTGAATACTTTTGTACAGCCCTGTAGTTTACCTAGTACCTTTATTACATGCCACTATTTAGCTAAAATTTAATTCAAACTAAAATACGCTTAAAACTACTGAAATTACATTTCCAGAAATTATCATCCATAGACGGCCATGTATCCAACTCTTCGCGTGGCCCTGTATATCATTTTATCTATATTCTACAAATATTTCTTAGTACACTAAATTCGGTTCAGCGTAAAAATGCATAACTCCTTTAAAACCCACCTTTAAGCAATTTATGCTCATACTCAGAATTTTTTTACTTTACGAATTCATTTCTGTAGCTCTGTATATGAACTATAGCAATTATACGCACTTTATACCATGCATAAATATAGTGAACAAGGAGGTAAGTGTGATCACAGATCGCACAGAGGGTTTCGTTTAATATTCCTTTCAAAACACTTTATACTTTTGAAAAATCTGTTAGTTCCACATTTCGCAAACAGGGGCGCACTCTATTCTAAACAAACCTCTATCCGAACGAAACTCCGTTTTATATACTATTCGTAGATATATTAGTCGAGGGGATTGGGCCGATAGCACCCGAGATAAGTAGTTTCCCCCTGGCGATAAAAAGTGGAACTAAAATATGTAAGGCTATGGTGCATAATATGAAAGAATGGTCAAAGGGATGTCGGCAAAAGTTGGAAAAGTGCTCCCCGGGTGAAAAGGGCGGAGGTTAGAAAAATTACTTAAAATACACAAGTTAGAGCCCGCAGGAGTAAATAATACAAGACTTTTTGAAAATTTTATGATTTGCCGTGTGGTCCGAGGTATTCAGCTATACGTACGCAAAAATTCATGTCTCCAACTTAATTAGGGGATCTCTTAGAAAGAATTGCTTAAAATACATATGTGGTAGCTCAAAGGGTTAAACGTAAGACTTTTTCAAGATTTTATGATTTATCGCCTGGCCTCAAGTGTTCTGCTTATAAGTATGCAAAATTTCAAATCTCCAATTTAATAAGGGGCTCAGTTAGAAAGAATTGCTTTAAATACGCATGTGGGAGCCTAAAGGGTTAAAGGTACGATTTTTAAAAATTTTTATGATTTGTTGTATGATATGTGGTGTTCAGCTATAAGTATGCAAAATTTCACTCCTCCAACCTAAATAGGGGCTCATTTAGAAAGAATTGTTTATAATACACACGTGGGAGCTCAAAGGGTTAAATGTACGGCTTTTTCAAAATTTTAAGGTTGTCATTTGATGCAAGGTGTTCAGCTGTAAGTATGCAAAATTTCACGCCTTCAACCTAATTAGGGACTCGGAAAGAATTGTTTAAAATACGCATGTGGGAGCCCAATGTACGACTTTTTCAAACTTTTATGGTTTGTCATTTGATGTGTGGTGATAAACTATAAGTATGCAAAATTTCACGCTTCCAACCTAATTAGGGCTCACTTAGAAAGAATTGATTAAATTACAAATGTGGGAGTCCAAAGGGTTAAATGTACGACTTTTTCAAAATTTTATGATTTGTCGTTTGATGTGAGGTGTTCAGCTATAAGTATGTAAAAGTTCACGCCTCCAACCTAATTAGGGGCTCACTTAAAAAGAATTGTTTAAAATACACATGGGGGAGCCCAAAGGGTTAAATGTACGGCTTTTACAAAATTTTATGATTTGTCGTATGATTTGTGGTGTTCAGCTATAAGTATGCAAAATTTCAAGTCTCCAACATGTATAGTTTCTGAGAACGGGCTCTGTGACAGACGGACAGACAGACAGACAGACAGAGAGAGGAGCGAGACGAATAGGGTTTCGTCAGATGAACGAAATCCTAAAAAAGCGCATATCATAATTTAAAATGCATTTCGAGCAATCATTACTAATATACAGTAATTCGGATACAATATAGTATCTGAAATCTTTTCACATACACCGCAAACAATTTCCCCTATACCATTATGATCGGAATTCTTTTGTGCGGCCCTGTAAATGAATAATAACTATCCTATGCGTCGTATATTCTACAGGATGTATATTTTAGTGCACTTGATAAATGCATATGAATTTTATTATGTTCGAAAGCATGTAACATCATTTAAAACCATTTTAAACGATTTTTTCCCATAGGATTTTTTCCCATGTAACAGAAAACTTTTGACTGTCCCCGTAAATGAACTAAAGATGCTAGAAACTTTATTTGAAATAGAGATCGTGCTATGGTAGAGGTTACTAACATCCAAAAAATTCAGAACGATCCGACTATATTTACGAGAGTTGGAGCGCGGCCAGACGGCCAGACGGCAAAATGATGGTTTAAGGGGCCGTCTATGATAGAAGTGGCTAGATATTTTGAAATTTCTTATGCTATCGTGTAATCTAGCAGGCCTCATTGATTACTTGGGTAGTGCTTAAGGTGCCTTGATCAAGAACGGGGCTCTCTCGGTTAACAATCAAGTGGGGAACTTCAATTTGGATACAGCCCTTAAAATACGCACGTTTTAAAATAATTAATTTCTCGGAAACTTATCGTACGAATTGCATAAAAATTTGTTTTTAAGCTAATTGAAGGGTGTAGAGTTCATTTATGCTGTGAGAATTGTATACTGCTATAAAAAAAAAGTTATGGTTCGTTTTAATATGTAGATGGCCCCCTAAGCAAAATTTATATACATCACTTAAAAGTAGACTTTATTTCCAATCCTTCGGTATCAGTAACTTTCTTCTGCGATAATTTGTTGAGAAGTTAGTAGGGGGTGTTTACTTTTTTTTTTTTCCACGACTGTACGTAACGCGATAACTCTTGATAGAAATATCCGATTTGTTTCAATTATTTTTTCTAGATTCATTCTGATAAGGCGCTTCCCTGATTAGTTTTGGGTGTTCATTGGTTAAGTTTATAAAGGGGGGGGGGCTAATCCCCCCTTAACTTAGATAAATGGGTTTTTCATGCAGAATTATCAGATTTTGGTATACCGGTTAATTTTGATAACGAGCTTCTCTTACTAGATTGGAAGGTTCATTGTTGTAGTCTAAAGGGGGGAACGGGGGCTAATAACCGCCCAAATTTAGATAGACGGGTTTTTCTATCCGATTTACTTCAAATCTGGCATACCGGTTTATCCTGATAAGGCGCTTCCCTAATTAGATTTGGAAGTTCATTGGTTAAATATAAAGGGGGGAACGGGGGGCTAATACCCCTTAATTTAGATAAATGGGTTTTTCTATCCGATTTGCTTAAATTTGGTATACCGGTTTATTTCGATAAGGCGCTTTTCTGATGACATTTGGAGGGTAATTGGATAAGTATAAAGAGGGGAAATGGGGGTGGGCAATCCCATCCCCCTTAATTTATTTTTCGAGGGGCATTATTCTTTGAAATAAGAGTATAATATACAGTTGTGAATAGCCTGTGAGCTCAATGGCAACAGTTTAACTGGGCACTTTTCTCTTTTATTATTATTGTATTTGTCAGAGCATGTACAGTCGTGGAAAAAAAAAAGTAAACACCCTCTACTAACTCCCCAACAAATTATCGTAGACGAAAGTCACTGGTACCGGACGATTGGAAATAAAGTCTACTTTTAAATAGTGTGTATAAAATTTGCTTAGGGGGCCATATACATATTAAAAAGAATTCAAACTTCGTTTTTTTCAATGGCAGTACCCAAATTTAACGAGATATTTCAAATCTTCGGTTCAAAATATGCCTAGAAACCAAATTTCAAGTCATTCGAATGTTAAGTTTTTGAATTATAGACATTCAAAATTTAGTACTTCTAATGTTAAATTACATTTTCATATTTTTATTTATATCTCCTGAAATTATGCT
The DNA here is from genome assembly GCA_963932465.1 of Maratus speciosus. Lineage (NCBI taxonomy): Eukaryota > Metazoa > Arthropoda > Arachnida > Araneae > Salticidae > Maratus > Maratus speciosus. The sequence goes on from OZ010793.1 coordinate 180,251,882, forward strand.
CCTAATGAGATAATTTTTTGTGTAGCAATAATACTGATATACCCAAACATAAATACGCTGAATTTGCAATTTTTATAATTTTATGATATGAATTATCAATTATGAAATTAATATTCGAAAAAATTATGAATTGCAACATACAATTTTTTTGATGGATTTAGATTTATTAAGTCCTGCTTTATGGAAATACCAAATTTCACATTTTTCTTCCAAGTAGTTTTCAAATTATGCTTAAAAAACGGCAAAATGATGGTTTAAGGGGCCGTCTATGATAGAAGTAAGTAAATTTTTGAAATTTATTCTGCTATCCTGTAATCAAACAGGTTTCATTGATGCTTAAACGTGCCTTGATCAAGAAGGTGGCTCTCTCGGTTAACAATCGAGTTCGGAACTTCAATTTGGATACAGCCCTTAAAATACGCTCGTTTTAAAATAATTAATTTCATGGAAACTTATGGAACGAATTGCATAAAAATTTTTTTATAGGCTAATTGGAAGGTGTAGAGTTAATTTATGCTGTCAGAATTGTGTACTGCTATTCAAAAAAACAAAGTTATGGTTCGTTTTAATATGTAGATGGCCCCTTAAACAAATTTTATATACATCAATTAAAAGTAGACTTTATTTCCAATCGTTCGGTACCAGTAACTTTCTTCTACGATAATTTGTTGAGAAGTTAGTAGGGGGTGTTTACTTTTTTTTTCCACGACTGTGCATAATATTATTTAATATATATATATATATATATATTTAAAAAAAAAAAAAAAAGGTTCCGAGTCTAACTATTAAGTTGACCGCGGCCGCAGGTAAAGGAACCTTTTACTTGGAAAAAAAAAATCGATTTATCGCACTTTAGAGAGGTGGAAGTCATTTATGATGAACTGATAGCTACGGCTCACTCACACAAACCCAACGAATCAACGGAAGATAGTTAAGTGGATAAGGAAAAGATGTGTTTTAAATGAAACAGAGAAGCCAACTACATGCTAAACCAAGCCAACTACAACAAAGGAGAAATTATAACGCTACATCTTGTGAAAACAGTCATCATAAAAAAATTGACGGACTAACGGCCATGGAACAAGCCCCACTCCAGTAGTGCACAAGCCTTTTCAAATAGCTCGCAACAATGTTGCATAAATCGTGATAACAGCCATTAGGTTCCAATGGACTGATCGCCATGTGCGCATTCACGTATCAAGGTAACATACAAACAAAGGAAAATGAACCTGTTAAGTGATCAAAGCCAACTCAAACGGTCACAAATTAAAGACCACAAGTCGTCAACCCATCAGCGGCAAATTCGCAAAGTGACAAAACCTCAAATTTAGACATCCACCATTAATAGAGTCATAAATGAAAACAACCTACGATAGAGACAAGCATCTCACGGTATGCCAGAAGCATATATCTAATCAAGGAAAAAGAAAAGACCCACAAGAATATGTCAAAATATTAAAAAGACAACCACCACGACAGTGACCAAATACCAAGACAAGGAAACCTCCTCAGAAGAACAAGTCCACTGGGTGAGATCATTATATTATACTAGACAAATATAATGAATTATTAAATTAAATGTTAATTTAGGTCAAACCCAACCCCCATAGCTTATGTCTAAGTTACAACCTCAAGCAGCTAGCTCAATTAGAAATTAGTATATTAATCTCACTAGGTCAGCTCGTTAGTCTCCTATCAATTCCCTCCTAGCTAAGTAATAGTATGTCAATTCATAGTTAACTTGTCATAAGATAATATAAAAATAATAATAATAATTAATAAATAAAATCCTGATTCTAATATTAGAAATGATTAAAATATAAATTCATTTTAAATAGCCAGGCAATATTTAAGTAATCTAAAGTAAATTACTCTAGCTAGTTTAGTGTCACCTAGTGCTATAGGATAATATTAAAACAATATATATAATAAATGATAGTTAAGTAAATAGCTATAAGTAAGTTTTAAGTGTAATAACATGTACAAGCTAACCCCTTTCCCTTTCAGGTTTTTATTTTCTTTTGACTACCGCCTCTTTATTATTCTTAGTTGCACATAGGCTATAGCCTGCACAAGCTACTGGACCCTCTCCAGTGGGAAGTCTACGGAGTCAGTTTCTACGAGGTGGGGTACGGTAGATAGGTGGAGTCTCATCCCCCTGCATTGTTTATGTTTGCCTAGCATTTCGGCCCAAAATTAACTTTTGGTGCAACTTGTCTATATGCGGCACTCCATTTTTTACATTTGAAATTTTTTTTTCTTTAATTTTTTTTCTTTATTTTTTTTTGCTTCCTCACCCCCCTCCAATCCTTTTTCTTACGACAAGTCTGCACCAACAATTCGGCTTCTAAACCCCAGGTCATTCAGAAGTAGTTCGGGCAGCGGTGGCCCAGTTGGCAGAGCATCGAATCCGCAGCTAAGGCCGCGGGATCGAGGCATACTGCTGGCTATAATCCGCCATGTACGCTAATGGCGCCTGGTGCATGTAAAATCCGTCGTGGGTGCAAAGTCCTCCAAGTTACCTGTGAATTATACCTCTGGAGGTGCCTTCCCAGGTGAAGGTGTCGTCATCTGATCAAGGTTCTGAATTACGAGACCAACATGAGTAGCAATGTGCAGGTGCCGAACAACAGGATATAACGTTAAGTAACCGGCAAAACATAGTATACACAAACGAGCAGTAGGCACTGCAGATATGATGACGATCGAGGCAATAATGTCAGGTTTATTGCCGCTTCGCGGCGGTTAGGTGGTCTTTCGCCCCGATGCCAGGTACTAAACCCGTTAAGCTGGGGCATCCCGGTAGGTAGGGGCCTGGTCATCGGTTAGAAAGAAAGAAAGAAAGAAAGAGGAAATGTTTCTAAATATAACGTATGTCAACAACGGACCATGTACAAATTTAAAAAGTGCACATTTTTTAATATTAATAGCAGGACTATTTCGTCGACATAACCTTAATTCATATCTTATTTTTAAACTTTTGCAATTTACGTTGCCTATTTATATCAATCTGCAGCAGGTAAAAAATTTAAGCATGTTTCAACCTTTTAGGAGTATCTTATATACAGAGTATTGTAAAACTCTGTATGAGGAAAAGAAAACGAAGTGTACAATTTAATTTTATGACAAAGCAATCAACAAGGTACTAAACAATAAAATATTATTTATTTCTATGTTAATATTTTATGTGAATTTACTCTTAAATTTGAACATAATCTTTGATTTTCAATTCATTTACTGTAACACTTAAACATGTGTTAAAAAAACAAATAGGCGTTCTTTTCTTTTTATTGTAATTATCTGTATTTTAACATTTATTAAAGCCATTCTAATAACAAGAATTGATAATCTAACATCTCATTTTGTTACATTAAATTGAGTTCATGTATTATTCCGATAATATTTATTATGTCTGTTGACATCATCCCACTTTTTATGACATACAAAACAACCAACGATGAATGAGGTATCTTTCAAAGGATTTTTGAACAGGCTTCTGACATAGCACGCTCACATTTCGTTAAAACTCATTGATTGATTGAAAATTGTATTTAAATATCAATTCGTAACAATAAAAAGCTTTTAAGAAAAAAAATGAATAAGTTCAGCTACAGCCAATAACATCCATTTGCTCAAATGACGTCACAGATTCTGTGATCAACCAATCATCAAAGTCACCAAGTCATCAAAATGGTGGAATTAATTACTTTTAAACTTTTTATATGATTATAACGGAAAAAACAACACGGGTTACTTTTCATTTCATTTAAGTGTGTAGATTTGTATTAAACTGAAAATTTCGTTATTTAAATGCTGAATAATTAAAAATCTTCTATTTAAAATGTTTTTCAATGTACTATTGCTACATTGCAGAAAGAGAGTAAGGGAAAATTTTTTGATAGATTTTGAGCTAATACTATATAGTTTTTAAATGAAAAATTGACATCAAATTATTTATAAAATGCGCATTAATGTGAAAATGCGTGAAATGTGAACTTTAATTTATAACAATTACCGAGATAATGGAGAATTTTTTATTAGTGGTGTCATGTATAAAGAAAGAAAAAAAGAAAAAAAAAACGAGAAGAGGACTTTAATTCTGACTTTAATCTTTTAGTTAGTCGATTGTTAGTTAATCTTCATGAAAAGAGCTTTCCAAT